>JBBPBX010030682.1:0-23774 GCA_038048925.1 Garcialebias charrua
GTTTACATTTAAGAAAATGATCAAAACGAATGTGTTAAAAAAATATATATATGAAATAGCGTAATGTGTATTGTATTAGTTAGAAAATTAGAAAGAGTTAGTCATTTTGTACTGTTGGTTGAAGATTATTATTGTTTAATCTGATTGTTGGAAAAAAGGGGCAGATATAATAAGATTTATTCTTCTTTCTGCTACCTTTCATTTTTTTATATTTTGTACATTATCATTTATGGGATTGTCTTGTATTGTTTCTTTTGTAAAAAAAATGAACAAATTTAATAAACATAAACATAAACAAGACCCCGACACACACATACCCACCCCCAGATGTGCTGTTGATGTGTGTTGTTATAAAGTGCAATTTTGACATTTTAAAGATAGGAGTTGAGGACTGAGATCTGCTTTAGAAGTGGATTCATCCGGATGAGCTAATAGCTCTCAAACCCACTTTCTAAGCAAACAGCGACAGTCAACTGCAATTTTTGTGTTACAGCTAGCTGCTACTGCTGCTATTTGTGCTTCAAATGACCACACCATTTTATATAGATCACCATTCAATGTAAAACTGATTGCAATACAGTATAAAGGTATTTGAAATAATGTTTGGCTTGTGATCTTGTTTTGGAGTTGGTTGTCTTTTTAAGATTGCATAAACCCACCTGAGTGTAATCTGTGTGTGAACAAAATATTGTAAATAATAATAGAACCTGGACTAAAACCTGAAAGTTGAGATTTTAAGCCTCGGCACCCCCCTCTGCAATGTCTTTGTTGGAAAAAATAAAAACACATCTCACGTAATGTGTTGCCTCTTGTTGTTCAGAGTTCTCATATTGATGCTTTATGTTCAAATATTCATCCATCATTATCTTTTAAAGGTTTTTTTCCTTTTCGGGTTATGGGGGTCAATGCTGGTGCCCATATCCAGCAGTCACTGTGTGAGAGGCGGGGGACACCCTGGACAGGTCTCCAGTCCTTCACAGTGACACATAGAGACAAACGAGACACCATTCATTATCTCACTCACATCTAGAGACAATTGAGAGTTACTGATCAGTCTAACATGCATGCTTTTGGTCTGAAATTGATGTACCCGGAGAAAGCCCACACATGCACGGAGAGAACATGCAAACTCCACCCTGAAAGGCCCCCCGGCTGGGCTTCGATCCAGCAACATTCTCGCTGAGAGGCAGCAGCTCTACCAACTGAGCTTGAGACCATCTCTTATCAGGACTGGAACTTTCTGGCATTGTTCACAGACAACTCACCCCCTTCCCAAGGACACCTGTGGACCTGTATCAGAGCTGAGCCTGCTGATAGACACTGTGCCAACTCACAGTTTTTGTCGTCCTCCTCTCATAAATGCATCATGATGTCATTATGTGTTGTTTATGTGTGAGGTATTTTTATTTTCAACTCTCACACTGTGCCCCGGCCAGGACATAGTGCGAGATACAACCTTTTTTTAACCTCCCCTCCCTTCATGTTTTCTCTTTTCCATGCATTTGTCTGTCTAAAACAGGTCTCACTTGTAAATTAGACACAGAGGCTCAATGTGATTAATCTTTATAAATAAAGGTTGAAAGAATTGTTCAAAACTGTTCCCTGGAACCTTGTTGAAAATGGCTAGAATACCCCTTTAAGTTTTTAACAATGAACCCAAATGAAACTGAATTTTCATGTAGCATTTTATTGGACAAGTATGCTCACACTTATCGTACATGGAATTTGTTGTTGGCAGACAGCCATACTTCCTATGTACAAATAATTCACACAAATAATACTGTATGCACATCAAGGTGTAAAGCAATTTATACCAAAACTGTAAGAATAAAGGGGAAAAAGGTTCATCACATGTAAAACTGAAATCAAACCTAGAAAATAAAGAAAATAAATGAAGTAAATGAATAACTTTATACAGCTGTTTTAACTCACATGACACTGTTCTAACTTAAAACAGAGTTAAATAAGAACATTTTTAACTAATATTGATATTGTATTACTAATATGTGGCTTATGTTTATTTAATAAGATGACTGTCTTGAAGTGTGGTAAGTTTTTGTGCATGTCAAATATTTTGCTAAGTGAAAACGATCAAAATCCACATCAGACTGGGGTAGTTTTAATTGCATCATCATCTATCAATAGTCCAGTGTTTTGTTTTATACATTACCCTTCAACATATTTGCATAATGCCTGTCTAGTCGCCAGTTTGGCATGCTTCAAACATAAAATGAGGAGGTGTCAGGTGCAGGGTTAAAAAGACAAAAATGTAAAATGCAGTGTGTGGAAGAATGATGTCAGAAAGTGCTGGAACAAAGTAGAGTATGAGAAAAATAAAGTGTTTCAATAAACATTTGAACCCAAACAATTCCATCTAAGTTATTAAGTGAACAAAGACAGTACAGTATAGAGATTATATCAAGATACAGTGCCATGGTTTTAAATTTGTAATACTGCCCTCAAGTGGCTAGATTGTTGCACTGCTCCAAGTTCACTGAGGTCAAATCAAATATTTGCAGTTGATTGTGTCAGCCAACATGTATATTTATTATGAAGCTAAAGGTGTTTTGAGGAGCTGGTGCATATGTCACAACCAGTACAAGTGTTAAACTGCTGCAGTCTCTGCTGTACAGAATTAAATGATGTGTGAGTGTCTCACTTTTCTTTGTACATGTACAGTATACAGACAAGACAGGAATCCCACTCCCTTTTAACTCTAAGGGTTGTGTATCAGGCTATAATGAAAATGATCCCTAATGCACAAAATGAAGCCATAATGGTAAGAGCTATGTATGAAAATCCATCCTGTCTGCTTCCATAGAATGTCATAGAAAGATCTGAAGTTGTCAACTTTGACCTCTTTAAGGGACTTTAAACAACTGCTAAGTTTGTGGCACAAACCAATGCAGACATGTTCCTGTTTTTAGTATTTTACATCGGTTCATAATGTAGCTGTTTTTGTTTTGTTTTTATATAATTTGTTTTATTCACTTTTCATTTCTTTATGCTTTTATGTGAGTATATATTGTTGTCTGTACATCATCTGTTATGTGTTTAAATCAGGTCTTTCTTGTAAATTAGTTCTCGAGGCTAAGTGAGACTAACCTGTATAAATAAAGGTTGGAAAAAAAAAAACTATTAAAGAGAACAAGTGCTGCTGATTAAATGCACTGACTGATCTTCATCAGTGTGAGCGCCTCGATAAGAGCAGGCGTTTTGATCATTTGCTGCTCTGGAGCATATACATATATGTATTAACACAATGCTGGGGGAAAAGACATCAGCAATGACCTTAGAGAAACTGCTGCTGCTGCATATCAGTCCTGGAAGGGTTTAGAGATTATTTTCAAAATACTTGGAGGCCAGTCATATTACAAAAAGAAAGATTATTTGGAAAATGCTTAAAAGAACAGCCAATCTCTTCAGAAATTTACCCTGAAGTCAGACAACAAAATACCCTGAAGGTCCATTTTAGATTCTGCTGGCCTCAGTTAGCAGGTTAAAGGTTAAAGTTCATGACACGTCAGAAACATAAAGTGTAACTTGTTTGAAAGTGTTTCCAGGAGAAAGTACCTGTAGTTTTCATCTATAAAGAACATGGCAGCCAGACTTTGGATTGCAATGTTCATTCTGAATGAAGCACAAGACTTCTGAAACAATGTCCTTTGTTTCCTTTGACATTAAATTAGAAATATTATTTACCCATAATGCACAGTAGCACATTGGCAGGAAAACTAAGCATAGCACATCAGTGCAAAGCACACCACCAACTGCCAAGCACAGTGGCAGAGGGTTAATGATTTGGATTTGTTTTGCAACCAAAACACCTGATAACCCTATCACAGTTGTATTAATTTTCTTTACCCACTTGTCTGTGCAGAGTGGCAAGAAAGCTGGTGCCTATATAAGTTGCTGGGTGAGAAACGAGGTACACTGAATATCCTGATACATTCTCAATAATCCAGGTAGATACACCTAACAAGGTTAAGTCAGGTCTGACTTAACCTAGCCTAACCTTCTCTGCTTCCTGAAAGCACAGAAGAAACTCAAACAGGACTCCAGTCAGCCATCAGGTGAAAAGGAGGAACCCAGACCAGTGGTCATTCCGTATGTTTAAGGATTTTCAGAGAAACTGAGATGTTTATTTTCTAAACACAACGTCCCAGTGGCTTTTAAACCCCAAAATTAATTACGGCAAATATTGGTTCATCCCAAAGATCCAGTTCCCAGGCACAAACAGAGTAATATTGTGTATGCTGTTCAGTGTCAGGAGGGTGATCATTACACAGGGGTGGAGGCCTCCAGGTCCAACTGTCCCTCTCTTACTCAGCCCCTGTGAATGGCAAACAGCCATCAGGACACTGATGATCAAATGTTATGCTGATGGTCCTCCTTTAGCACCAGCCATCTTAGCACTAGCAAACAGTTTTTTTCCCCACTCTGGAGTATGTTGTTGGTGGAGAAGAACTTTGGTGTTTTGAACCACTTTGACATGACTGTCTTAGAGAAGTTGATGAGGGACAGGGCAGGCCCCGGAAGAGAGGGTGTGCCCAAGAGGATATTTTAGCACCAGCAAACTGTTTTTTCCACTTTGGAGTATGTTGTTGGTGGAGAATCAGTTTTGTTTGTTTTTTTCTTCAGATTGAAAAAAATTTGTTGGATGATGAACATAATGCCTCAGCACAGAAAGAAACCCTCCAAATTATGTGACTGAACATTGTTGGATTTTATACCTGGGTTATTGAGCAAGAACTTTGGGGTCCTCCTTTATCATGTGAACAGCTAGTTCAGGCTGTCAGCAGGAAACTGATTGATCCACTATGATAAGGTGCTGTTTATAAGACTGAGTTTAGTGCAGCTCCTCAGACTGAAGAAGTGTTTTGGATACAAGAAAAAAATGTGTCAGCAACGAAGTATCAGTCCAGAGAACCTGACTTAATCTTGTTAGATACACTCTGGACATGTCATCTGTTTGTTACAGGGACACATACAGGGACACATACAGAAACAAATCCATTCACACTCTCACACTTGGTGACAATTTCAATATCAGATAACCAAAAATTCATGTTTTTGGCCTGTGACAAGAATGTGGGGTACTCATAGACTATCCTTGCATGCATGAGCAGAATATGAAAGGCAACAGAAACCTTCTTGCATTGAGGCAAAAGCTCGACTGGGCTGCCCAACTTCTTTGAGTAACATGATTTTAGGTATTGTTGACACCAAGTTATCAGACTGAGGAAGAGACAGAGTCAGGTGTATAAAAGGCAAGTGCTTTATTTAGAAGTGCTGATTATGTATTGGGCTGAAAGGGAAAACAAGGACAAGGTGAGTCTTTGTACACTTCTGAATGTTTGAATAATGAATCTTGTTTGGAGGCAGTCTTTCTTACTTGTGTTGGTTTTGTACTTTGTAGATGGAGCCGGAGAGGAGGGAGTGAATGGGATCCTAGTTTTACAAAGGAGGAAAGGTGATCCAGAAGAGGTGAGTGTCGTTGGAGTTGAAGATGCTCAGTAGTTTTCCTGATCTAGGTTGATGTTTGATATGTGCAGGAACATGACAGGGCAAAGTCATAAGCAACAAGGAGGTTTTGGAAGACTTGGGAGAGCAGGACTTGGAAGTCAGAAGAGAAAATTACAAGGTCAGTCAAAATTGCAGAAAACCAAGTTTACCGGTTGTCCATTCTTTACCATACCATAATGTTCCAGCATTGGAAAAACGTCTGGCAGGAGTTTAAATACTCAACAGAGAAGTCTTCAAAATCAGGTGCAGGTGTGGTAGTGAATTATTACGATGATCAGAAGTTGTGGAGAAAGTGAATGTAGCTGGAAACCTAGGAATTCCACAAAAGTATTCTAAAGTCTGGTTGCCTGATAGTCTTTTCAAATAGCAAACCTGCAATAGAATGGTTACAAAGAAAAAAGGATCACAGTGTTGGACTGGTCCAGTCGAATAGCAGAACTCAACCTGACTGAAATGCTTCACTGGGACCTGAAGAGAGCTGTATTGTACTGAAGCCATATGATGAAAAAGAACGGACCAAAATTTCTCCGCAACCAAGTGTTATGTCCACCAGACTCATTTGGTGCAGTAACATTAAAGGAGACCACACAAGGATTTTGTGATTAAATAAAAAGGGTATTTATTAAATTATTTTAGAGCTAAGAAACCTAGAAAAATAAATACCTGCTAGATAAATGAATAAATGAATGCCTAAAATGAGAAACCCAAAATGATTACTGTTGACAAAACTCACCAACACCAACAATAAGGTACAAACCAAACCAAAATGGTGTTCTGAGGAAGAGGAAGGGGGAAAAGCCAGCTTAGCGCCGCTCCGGCCTTATTGTGGCGAGCGTGAAAACTCTAGCTAGTCCGCCCAGTCGATATCATGGTGCACATTTGCCAAATATTCAAAATCACATGCAAACTCCAGAGCTCCAGCATTGCCTGCTAGTCTTGTCTTCGCCACGCTGCCACAACCACGCCCACATCCTCCAATGAAAACTTCTAGTGTTTTAAAACACATCAGATCAATGTATTATCTGCCTTCTAGCACAGGATCATCTTGACTAGGTCATGGGCGTGAGAGATAGAGTGGCTTTAAACCACCAGAAAGGTGTGAAATTTGTGACCAAAACTACCCTTTGACCCAAAATGGCCGACTTCCTGTTGGTGTTGGACCAGGGCTCCAAGAGACTTTTTTGTAGGTCCTGACAATTTACAAATGTATACCACGTTTCATAATTCTGGGATAAAGCATGGCTGGGGGCTGATTTTTAAAATAAATTCTAGGGGGCGCTGTGGAAGAATCAGGCCACGCCCACTACATATTGGACTGCAGTCCTGTCGAGGGATGGACAAATATCGATCTTAGAGAGTTTGGTGCAGTTGGGAGCTTATATTAGGAAGTTATTCCATCTTGATGTTTCATGGAGAATGGCCAGATTTGAGGCTTGGCCACGCCCACATGCTTTGACATAGAAAAATTATTTTAACAACTTTTGACCTTCAATGCCTCAATATTGTGCTGACCGAGTTTGACGCCTGGATCTCGAAAGCTCTAGGACGAGTTCGCTCAGATATGACGTCAATGAAATAGACAAAATTGTGACTTTGACCTAAAATGGCCGACTTCCTTTTGGCTTCGGACCATTGCTCCAAGAGACTTTTTTGTAGATCCTGACAAGATATACATGTGTACCAAGTTTCATAATTCTGGGATAAAGCATGGTTGGGGGCTGTTTTTTTTAAATATTCTAGAGGGCGCTGTTGAGGAATTAGGCCACGCCCACCAAGTATTGCACTGGAATCCTGCAGGGGGGTGAACAAGGATCGATGTCAGTGAGTTTGGTGCAGCTGGGCTCAAACTTGTGGAATCTAGAGCAAAACGTATGGCTACGGCGTGACCTGTGACTTCGCCGCGCTACCACGGCCACGCCCTCTGCTGAAAACCCTTGGCGCTTTAAAACAAGTGAGACCAACTTGTTATCAGTCATGTGACACAAGGTCATCTGGATTAGGTCAAGAGAGCCAGAGTTGGACCTTTCCAAGCAAAAAAAGTCACTTCCTGTTCTGAGGGGGCGGGGCTTAGGTGAGGTCAGACTATGACAACATAGGATCGTCAAGCATCCAACCAGGATCCCTCATGCCAAGTTTGGTGTCAATTGAGCTTTAACTTACAAAGTTATAGCGTTTTGTTTGTTTCGGCGAGTACGCCAAGTTCACCGCTCTACCACGCCCCCTGAACATATACGAAAAGTCAATTTTATTGATAACTTTTAAAGTCTCATTGCAGAAGGCCTGTCTCCAGAACCATACCAGGAAAAAGAGGCAAAAACCACTGCAGCCGTAACACCTCCCCCCTTTAAACAGAGGGTCCAACCAGGAGCTCTGCAATCACTCTTCTGTTAATCTTGTCCATCAATGGCACGAGACAATGCATCCGCCAGCACATTCTCAGTGCCTTTCCAGGTTGCAGGAATAAGGCCCATCACACCAAACACCTTCTCTGGACTCTGTAAGGAGTGCAAAAAGGTCAAAGGGTTATGATCAGAATACACCACAACAGGAAACGAACCCCCGCTCACATACACATCAAAGTGCTGCAATGCCCAAATTAGAGCCAGGGTTTCTTTCGAACCTTGAGTAGGAAGCAAGGCAAGCACCTTCTCTCCTGGGTGAAACACTCTATTTTCAGCTTTCTGGTCAAACCATCGTTTCAACTTTTTCTGAGGTTTTTTGAGATACTCAGAAGCCAATTGGCCAGCCAAGATAAGTCTGTGACGAAAACCATTAATGTAGTGGAACAAGGTTGGTGGTGGATCAGAATTCAAGAAGTTAGAACTAGCAAGGGGACTGCACACCTGTGGTCCAAACACTAGCTCATTTGTACTGAACCCTGTGCTTTCCTGTACAATTTTATAAACAGCAGGTATGGGAAAAAGTGGAGCTGGTTTCAAGTTCTGATTTGGTTTTCCAGTTAACTGACAGGTGTGACAAATTTTCACAAAATGAGAGACATCTTTTTCTAGACGGGGCCAACAAAAATAATGCAACACTTGATTATAAGTTTTATTGACTCCTAGATGGCCAGACAGTTCTCCATGAGCAGTTTTCAAAACGAGGTTTTTGAACTTAATTGGAACAACAACTTTATCAACTGGACCGACAACATCGCTGTCACTATAAGGCAACCAGTTACGTACCAACAGTCCTTCTTGTAGAAAATACCCATTTGACACCTTTGTGTCCTGTTCAGCTGCCTGGACTTGTTCAAACAGAGCAGCTAAGGTAGTGTCCTCCTGCTGGGCTTCAATCAACTCACTGAGTGACAAGGGAACAGGAAGAGTTGGCAAACAGGCAGTCCTCTTACCAGGCTTACCAGACTCAACCTTCTTTCCAGCCAAAGGTTTACCAGACTCAACCTTCTTTTCAGCCAAAGAACGAGTGATGGCACAAGCTGGAAATGCCTCAGGAAAGTCTCGAGCACATTCGTCTGAAACAGATGGAGAAGCTCGGTCCACCGGAGGAGGTGCAACATCTCGCCACACGCGTCCACCTGCCAGGTTGTTTCCTAGAATGAAAGACACACCTTCCACAGGCAAAGAAGGACGAATGCCTACATTTACTTCTCCTTGAACCAGTTCCGACTGCAAGTAGATCTTATGGAGAGGCACAGAGAAAGTTTTCAACCCAATACCTCTAATCAAGACACCACAACCGGTATCAGAAACTGGAGAAAATGGCAAAACAGATTCCAATATGAAAGACTCAGATGCTCCAGTGTCACGCAGAATCTTCACAGCCACTTTTTTTAAACTGCCAGACAAAGAAACAAACCCCTGTGTGATGAAAGGAGCATAGTCTTGTCCAACATCCTTCTCAAAGGTCAAGGGATCTGTGCAGTCCAGTTCTGGAAAAGACTTAAAGTTAACAGGTGCAGCTAAAACAGTTGGTCTAACTCTTTCAACTTCAGCTGGAGGTGTAGACTCCATTGCATGAGACTGCGAAACACTGGCTAAAACCACAGGTTTTCGATGATCTTGTTTACTCCTACTTTGATTAGATTTTGAATTCCAAGGGCACTCATTTTCCCAGTGTCCATTCTCACGACAATAGTTACAAATTGAGTTGTCTTTAGAATGCAAAGTATGATCCCATCTAGTTTTACTAGGGAACCATTCATGGTGGGATTCCTTAGGGCTATGACCATCTTCCAAATTATAATCCCTCACAGCTCTATGTGTCAGAACATAATCATCTGCTAAAATGGCAGCTTTAGCAGCAGTTTTTACTTTATGGTCATTAACATAAGTGGCAACCCGATGTGGAACAATGTTCATAAACTGTTCCAACACTATCAACTCACAAAGGGATTTCAAATCATCCACACCCTCTGCTGATAACCAGCGATAGAACTGTGTGTTTAATTCTCTGACAAGATCTGTATTTGTCTGTTCTTCAGCCTTCCTATAGTTCCTAAATTGTTGCCTGTAATATTCAGGTACCCGTTCATAAGCTTTCAAAACAGCTTCTTTAACTGATTTGTACACCTTTCTTTCAGCTGAAGGTAATGAAACATAAGCTTTTTGGGCCTTACCCACCAGCACACTTTGTAGTAGAATGGAGCAATCTGGATCACTCCAGTCATTGTCCTCTGCCATGTCCTCAAACAAAGAGAAAAACACATCAGGATCTTGTTCATTAAATTTAGGTAACAGCTTCAACATGTTAACCAAGTTACGTCCAGAAGACCCATCACCAACTTGAGACAGATTAAGAGTTCCACCACTTAACCTGCCCTCAGACCTCAACTTCAGATGCTCAGCTTCCAGAGATAATTTCTTAAGCTCCAACTCATGTGCATATGCCAACCTCTTTTCTTCATGTTCACGTGCTAACCTCTTTTCTTCCTGTGCTAACTTCTTTTCCTCATGTTCACGTGCTAACCTCTTTTCTTCCTGTTCTTGTGCTAACTTCTTTTCCTCATATTCACGTGCTAACCTTTTTTCTTCAAATTCATGTTCACGTGCTAATCTCCCGTCTTCCTGTTCAAGTTCACGTGCTAACCTCCTCTCTTCCTGTTCACGTGTCAGCCGTAACTTTTCCAACTCAAACTTCATTTCAACCTCATATCTTTTAAATTGAAACATTGATTGAGAATCTTGAGTTACGGTTGGATCCAAAGATTCCTCATCCGACTTAGAGGCACCAGTTAATGAATCTGCACCACCGGAAGTCATGTCCGTTATATCAGCATCTGAAAGAGAAATAGTAAAGACATGCAATTTTACAAGATTGTCTTTTAAAAAACTCTTTAGCTGGGGTAACCTCAATCCTTTTGCAGCTTCAAAATCAATTTTAAAGTGTTCAGCTACCTGACGAATCTGCTCCTTAGTGAGCTTTCCCAAACGTTCTAAAGTTGGGGAAGCCAAAAAAGAACTCACAATACCCATTTTAACAAACCAAATTCCAACAGCTAGTCAGATACTAAATACCAAATACCAAATTCCAACAGCTAGTCAGATACCAAATACCAAAGTCCAACCAGAATCCAACCAAATTCCAACAGCTAGTCAGATACCAAATACCAAAGTCCAACCAGAATACCAAATACCAAATTTTACCAAATTCTTTGTCTAACCACTATAAAGAAATGCATGACTGGTGCAAACAAATGGCAAATCTCCATTTTCCTACAGCTAACTAAGTGAAAAAAAAAAAACTAACTAACCTTAGCCTAGTCTTCAGGCCTTCCTCCAAGAGCCAAGGTAGCCAAAGCAGTTGAAGCACCAAAATGCCACTGGCAGCAAATCCCTCCAGGCCAAAACCTCTCAGGCAGCAACCAGGGCGGTGCCCTCAGCCCAGAATCCAGCCCAAAAATAACAAACAAAAACAACAAACAGGGTCGACTAAAAATGGAGTAGCCAAAACAACAAACACCAGTCAGCACTCACTTATTTAACCAGCAAGACTTTCCTCCCCCCTCAAAAAGAAAGCCCACAAAATACCAAAACAAACAAAATCCTCATGGACCTCCAAGCAAACACACAAGGAACACACCACAACAAAAGCAAGACCAAAACCGACAAAAAAACCAATCAAAGCAACCAAGCAGGAAAAAAAACCCCACAAGGTTCAGCGTAAGACGAGCCCCCACAATGTTACGTCCACCAGGCTCATTTGGTGGGGTAACATTAAAGGAGACCACACAAGGATTTTGTGATTAAATAAAAAAGGTATTTATTAAATTATTTAGAGCTAAGAAACCTAGAAAAATGAATACCTGCTAGATAAATGAATAAATGAATGCCTAAAATGAGAAACCCAAAATGATTACTGTAGACAAAACTCACCAACACCAACCATAAGGTACAAACCAAACCAAAATGGTGTTCTGAGGAGGAGGAAGGGGGAAAAGCCTTCTTGCTACTGCATGCATGACAGCTTAAATAATAGGAGTGCACCAATCAGGGCAACACAAAACACCTGCAGAAGGCCTGTCTCCAGAACCATACCAGGAAAAAGAGGCAAAAACCACTGCAGCCGTAACACATGTGAAAGACTTTTAAAGACCATGTAAAGTGAAATTAAATTTGTGTTTTGAGTTTGTCACACGGCATAAATATTAGGGATGCACCGATCCACATTTCTCACTTCCGATCCGATACCGATACTTAAGAACTGGGTATCTACCGATACCGATATTTTTCCGATCCGATACTGTTCAGGTATGTGAATCTGTATAATGACATTTTTGTGCTGAGACTATAAAGTTATGTGTATTTTGGAATGTTTTCTATACTATAAAGACTATACTGTTAAAGTTTGTGAGTTTCCTGTTGGACTCCGCCAAGGTTGCCCTTTGTCACCGATTCTGTTCATAACTTTTATGGACAGAATTTCTAGGCGCAGCCAAGGTGTTGAGAGGATCCGTTTTGGTGACCTTAGAATCGCTTCTCTGTTTTTTGCAGATGATGTGGTCCTATTGGCTTCATCAGCTCGTGATCTACAGCTTTCGCTGGAGCGGTTTGCAGCTGAATGCGATGCGGCCGGGATGAGGATCAGTTCCTCCAAATCCGAGGCCATGGTCTTGAGCCGGAAAAGGGTAGCATGCCCTCTCCGGGTCGGGGAGGAGGTCCTGCCCCAAGTGGAGGAGTTTAAGTATCTCGGGATCTTGTTCACGAATGAGGGAAAACTGGAGCGTGAGATCGATAGGCGGATAGGTGCAGCGTCCGCAGTGAAGCGGGCGCTGTACCGGTCTGTCGTGGTGAAGAGAGAGCTGAGTCAAAAGGCAAAGCTCTCAATTTACCGATCGATCTACGTTCCCACCCTCATCTATGGTCATGAGCTTTGGGTTATGACCGAAAGAACAAGATCTCGGATACAAGCGGCTGAAATGAGTTTTCTCCGCAGGGTGGCTGGACTCTCCCTTAGAGATAGGGTGAGAAGCTCAGTCATCCGGGAGGGACTCGGAGTAGAGCCGCTGCTTCTCCACATCGAGAGGAGCCAGTTGAGGTGGCTCGGGCATCTGGTTAGGATGCCTCCTGGACGCCTCCCTGGTGAGGTGTTCCGGGCACGTCCCACCGGGAGGAGACCCAGAGGAAGACCCAGGACGCGCTGGAGGGACTATGTTTCTCGGCTGGCCTGGGAACGCCTTGGGATTCCCCCGGAGGAGCTGCTCCAAGTGGCTGGGGAGAGGGAAGTCTGGGCCTCCCTACTTAGGCTGCTACCCCCGCGACCCGACCCCGGATAAGCGGAAGAAGATGGATGGATGGATGGATGGATGGAGTTTCCTGTTGTAAGGCTCAAGAGTGTCTTCATTGGTTTTAACTCACACAATGTTAAGACGGCAGTCACAGAATATGATGGAACACAAGTGCTCTTTGAAGCTGGATTAGAAATATCGGCAGGTTGGATCCGATATCCGATACTTAAATTATGCTGGTATCGGATACCGATACCGATACTGGATCGGATCTGCCCCATCCCTAATAAATATGTGTTATGAATCACCCATATCAATCTGACTGATTAAAAACATTGTTTTCCTTATAAAATTAAGTCACAAAAATAATGAAAAAACATAATTGTGCCCTGGTCTGAAACGCTGGGGGCGTATCAGCGCGTGGGCGTGGTTTCAGCGCAGTACTGCCCCCGTGTCCTTCCCCCTGAAGATGTTCACGAAGGCTGGCAGCTTAGGAGTTCTGAGTCCACAGAGTCCACTCTGTGTGTCAGTGGCTGCGCGCGGGGGACGTGAGGTCCACTCTGTGTGTCCGCGGCTGACAGCAGCAGAGATCAAGTAAATAAAATAAATTAAATAAAGTCACCAAGCGGGTGCCCTGACCATTGCGACATCCAGGGAAGATGCAGGAACGAGGCATAATTGATTAGCTAGCTAACAATGAACAAAATATCTATGCTATTGCTATCTGATGCTATCTGCGATTCGCGAGTGAATGGCTCCACCGATGCGAAGAACAAATTTATACGGCTGGAGCTGCAGGGGGTGGGGCTTTAGACCGCGTGACGAAACGCGGTCACATTTAAACCACGCCTAAAAAATCCTGAAGCAGACATATCTTTAAACAAAGTTTGATCTATAACTCCAAAATTAATTGAGCTACAATTTTGAGACTTTTTACTCATTTACAAGATTACAATTATGACATTTATAATGTTTATTGAAGAAAATATTGAAATTCACTTTACACGGTCTTTAAAGTCTTAAAGAAAACCACTGAGAGCTTAAGCTGTTAATGGAGGTTCTAAAAGCTGATGAAGCATGAAGTGTATTGAGTTTTTCCGCATGCATATTTTCCATGTTGGCTTTGTTTCATTGACACAAGTCATAAAATGTGTGTTTTTGTGCAGTAAACATTAATTTTGAATAGGATTAGACTAAATTGTTTTATTATGTACTACTAACACTAAAAGCCCTAAAATTTTAAATTAGGTTTTTATGTGTTCCACTTCCTATGGTTGCAAAAAGAACATGCTTTTACTTTGTAAATGGCATAAAGTTAAATGCAATCAACATCTGAACAAACAATCCAACAAACTAACAAGAGAGAACATGTAGTTGTGTGAATTTCACACAACTACCGGTACATGTTCTCTCAGCAAGAAGACAGCAAGAAGTTCCATGATTTGGTAGATTATAATATTTTATCAGTTATGTATAGGGCTCAGAATAACGCATTGCCATTACATATCCAAATGTATTTTGTTAAAAGACAGTTGTTTTAATCTTAAGGGGACAGAGATGTTTGTAAAACCAAAATTCAGAACTAGTTTAAAAGGATGGTCTACCTCAATCCAGGGAATTGGATTATGGAATGGTTTGGAGAATCAAGTTAAAAATGCCAAGTCCCTCATGCATGAAAATGTTCGTATTTTTATCCTAAATTTCTCCTACTTTTGTTCGTACGAAGCGTTCGTACGAACATGCCACGTCAGATCCAACAAAGTCTTCTATCGTCAGGAAATGTGTGTATATGAGCTGTGTAAATAATGATGAATCCCACCTGTTCTATTCACCTGCTCGTGCACGCGGGAGGTTATTTACATAATTCCCACCCCTCAAAACACCATATAAGGATATAGTTTCCTGCCACCGCGAGCAGGAAGTGTCCATTCATTCCGGCTTTTATGCGTCAGAAAACACACAAACGCGTTTGGCGAATTAAAATTGACTCGCCTTTGATCATAGTGTCAGCCCCGGATCTGAGCGCAGACCCACACAGAATACAGATGACATCAGTGAGCGCCCACAGTCAACAGGCAGTTTATATTAAAAATGACATGAAACAACTGATAAGCTGGTTTCGCTTTTTTCTCCCCTGTCTCTGCAGCGGCGCTGTGTATGTGTGTGTGTGTGTGTGTGTGTGTGTGCCGACAGTGGCACGGGGTGGCACGACAGTGGCGCGTGGCGTGGTGGCGCGGGGGGGCGCGTTGCGTGGCACACGGTGGTCGACATGAGTGGCGCGGGGGGCCACGCGCGGGTGGCGCAAGGTGGTGGCGCGGGGGGCGCGTTGCGTGGCACACGGTGTCGACATGAGTGGCGCGGGGGGCCACGCGCGGGTGGCGCAAGGTGGTGGCGCGGGGGGCGCGTTGCGTGGCACACGGTGGTCGACATGAGTGGCGCGGGGGGCCACGCGCGGGTGGCGCAAGGTGGTGGCGCGGGGGGTGCGTTGCGTGGCACACGGTGGTCGACATGAGTGGCGCGGGGGGCCACGCGCGGGTGGCGCAAGGTGGTGGCGCGGGGGGCGCGTTGCGTGGCACACGGTGGTCGACATGAGTGGCGCGGGGGGCCACGCGCGGGTGGCGCAAGGTGGTGGCGCGGGGGGCGCGTTGCGTGGCACACGGTGGTCGACATGAGTGGCGCGGGGCGGCGTGGCGTGGTGGGGCGCGTTGCGTGGCACACGGTGGTCGACATGAGTGGCGCGGGGGGCCACGCGCGGGTGGCGCAAGGTGGTGGACGTGGGGGGGGGGGTGTTGAAGCCGCTTTAATTAAACCAATATGTGTGGTTGCATTTAATTGTTTTTAAACTCAAAATATTTTCTAAATAACGAAATATAAAGTTATTAGTGGAGAAAAGGCCGTCTGGATAACAGCAGACCGACTCCTCGTAAAATATACGACAGGTCTGGACCACACGTAAATTTTGTTCGTATCTGAAAAAAATCCTAGGATACGAAAACATTGGGCCTCATGCACGAACCGGTCGTACGCACAGATTTGTTCTTATACTGTTCGTACGAGTGATTTAGGATCATTTGTGGCATCCAACAATGTTTTCGTATCCTAGGATTATTTTCAGATACGAACAAAATGTACGTGTGGTCTGGACCTGTCGTATATTTTACGAGCAGTCGGTCCGCCGTTATCCAGATGGATTTCCATCACTAATCACTTATATTTCGTTATTTAGAAAATATTCTGAGTTTAAAAAGAATTAAATGCAACGACACAAATTTGTTAAATTAAAAGAAAGCGGCTTCAAACCCCCCCCCCCCGCGCCCCACTCGACCACCGTGCGCCCCCGCGCGTGGTGTGGCACACGCCCCCCCACCCCGTGCCAACAGTGGGCACGGGGTCCCCCCGCGCCAGTGTCGGCATGCCCCCCCCACGCCGCGCGACTGTCGAGCAGACACACACACACGCACACACACACACAGCACCGCAGAGAAAAAGCGAAACCAGCTTATTCATTCGTTTCATGTCATTTTTTATTTAAGCTGCCTGTTGACTGCGGGCGCACTGTCATCTGTGTTCTGAGTGTGGATCATCGCGCGTCTTGCAGTAAAAGTCTGCTCCATCTCGCAGACTGTCCACCTGTCGTGCTGTGGCGAGACGTTTGTTTGAAGCCATTTACAGATCAAACCATTTATTCTTGATTTCTGATACTGTACGACCCACGGGAGACACAACATATGCACTACAATATTAATATGAGGTTAACTGTAGTTTCGAGACATTTTAAAATGCCTCTGTTCAAAAACACATCCGACACTTGCGGGGGGGTGGGGGGGTAGCGGTGCGCCACAGCTCTTCTGAATAAGTGAAACTACACAGTTGTTTACAAACTTTACACTAACATTAAAGATATTTGACCATCCGACACCTGCAGGGGGGGGGGGGGTAGCCACAGCGCGACTGAGAGCAGATCTCCGAACGCGTGGAGTTCCTCATTTTACTTCATGTGTTTGAATGAATGGACACTTCCTGCTGTCAGAAGGCAGGAAGCGTGGCCTTATATGGTGTTTTGAGGGGTGGAAATTATGTAAATGACCTCCCGCGTGCACGAGCAGGTGAATAGAACAGGTGGGATTCATCATTATTTACACAGCTCATATACACACGTTTCCTGTGGATAGAAGTCTTTGTTGGATCTGACGTGGCATGTTCGTACGAACACTCCGTACGAACAAAAGTAGGAGAAATTTAGGGTAAGAATACGAACATTTTCGTGCATGAGGGCCATTGTTGGATGCCACAAATGATCCTAAATCACTCGTACGCACAGTATAAGAACAAATCTGTGCGTACGAACGGTTCGTGAATGAGGGCCAATGTGTACATTTAAGAAAATGATCAAAACTGAATTGTTAAAAAAAAAAATGAAGTAGCTTAATGTGTATTGTATTAGTTAGAAAAATTAGAAAGAGTTATTCATTTTGTTCTGTTTGGAAGATTATTATTGTCTGAACTGATTGTTTGAAAAAAGGGGCAGATATAATAAGATTTCTTTCTTCTTTCTGCAACCGTTCATTTTTTATATTTTGTATGTTATCGTTTATGGGATTATTTTGTATTGTGTTTTTAAACAGAACTAATTTTATAAGTAAAAAATAAAATAAATAAATAAATATGTGTGTGTGTGTGTGGGGGGGGGGTTCCTTCTGCTTTCTTCTGCTCTTTTAGGCCTTTTCTTGCACTTCAGCTACATTTCAGCATTTTTTTGTGTGTGCTAATTTCAGCTGTTTTTCAGCAATCTCTTCAGCTATAAACATTCACTTCCTGCAGCAAATGCAATTTGTCTAGTTTTTATTTGTGTTGACAGTAAAGCTGTCTAACAGAAGTTGTTCGGCGAGACATTTCTTGTTGATTGTTTTGTTCTCAGCTCTACTCTGACATCAATATTGAACTGCCGTCTCCTCCCACTCTGTAAAGTTCAGACTCTTTTAATTTTTCCAGCTTCACGTTGCTAAAAGGAATGAGCACAACAAAACAGAGACAGGGAGAGAAAGACAAAAGAAGAGAACACGCTGTATGTGAGAGTTCAGTCAAGAACAATGCTGTCTGCTTTCAGCCGAGACTGTCTGCAGGAGACATTATGTCATGTGTTGCACCTTCGAAGGCGAGAAGCTGTTGCAGTCAATATCTCGCTGTGCGCCTCCAGCTCTCTGCGTCTCTGTAGGTGAACAACCTGAGCGCTTGTGAATGTAGTTTGGGGCTCCTCTCTGGCACAATGCATATCCACAGACTTCTCTGCAGCCATTTGCCATCGCTGCTGGCAAGGTTAGCTCTGTTTATGAAACCATCAATTACACATATTTAATTTAGTAAGAGGAGAAACGCTGGCACACTGACTGAATTCAGACCGAATGTCCCCCTGAGCACTGGGAGAAATAGAGCAAGGGAAGAGGAGGAGGAAGACGAAAGAAAGCGAGAGATAGAAATAGAGAGAGAGCCTTCATTAATTCTGTCGTCCATCTAATTGGAGTCCTGCTAGAGCCTACAGCTAAAATGAAGTCCAAATGAGTTCTAATGAGAAAATAGAAAGAAAAAAAAAGGAAAGAAAAAAGTTGGAGCTGCTATTATCAAAAGAACAACCTTGGGCCAAATCAAGACTTCATGTACAGTACACACCCCCGGGATGTCCCAAACACAGTTGGACGTTGATTGAAATTAGACAGTATTCATTCAAAACAATAAAAGAGGAGGCTTACCTCAATTTTCTAATCTGACAAACTGAACAAAGCAGGAAATGTGATGGCGAGTTCCATAATTATTATTATTATTTTTAATAATAATCCACCATCACTGATGTTTGCATTAAAAATGCATTAAGTGTTGGGCAGCTGACTCATAGATCCTCTTTGGACACTTTAACCTTGCTGTTAATCAAAGCAGCATAAAACAACCAGAACTTTCAGTCAGATATACAAGGTAAGAGACAATGACATCCTTTAAGACCTGACAGAAGCAGTTAATGTCAAAGTGTCTAATGTTTGGAGCTTACTGTATATTTTGGGGATGAGGCTCAGCTACTACCACATCAGAATTTATCTCAGGGTCTGTAAAACCAGACGTGCTGTAGCCATTTTTGATTTCCCCATGTAAGTCGGCTGTGGTGGCCTGTTTGAATTAAGCTGACTCCCGTCATATTTTGTGGATATACATCCACTTATCTGTGTTTAATTAAAATCCCTCCAATGATTTGGGTAATATTTTGTTAACATGATAGACAGATGAACATAAGAGGTAAAAACATTATTGCTCTTTTGTCTTCATTGGAGGATGATAAAAGACTTTAGTTTTATATACAGCAGGGGTGTCAATATCCATCCAGCCATCTGTTACCCACTTCTTCCTTTTCGGGTTGCAGGGGGTCACTGGTGTCCATATCCAGCAGTCACTGTGTGAGAGTCAGGGGACACCCTGGACAGGTCTCTAGTCCATTACAGGGACACATAAGACAAATGAGGCAAACAACCATTCACTTTCTCAATCAAACCAGAGTATCTGGAGAAAACATATCCATGGGCAGCACGGTGGCACAACTGGTAGAGCTGCTGCCTCTCAGCAAGAAGGTTGCCGGTTCAAATCCTGGTCCGGGGCCTTTCTGGGTGGAGTTTGCATGTTCTCCCCGTGCATGCGTGGGTTTCCTCCGGGTACTCCGGTTTCCTCCCACAGACCAAAAAACATGCTTGTTAGGCTGATTGGTGACTCTAAATTGACCCTAGGTGTGAGTGTGAGAGTGGATGGTTGTTTGGTGTGAGTGAGACAGGTCCCTCTTGTAAATGAGTCCCCGTGACTCAACGAGGCTAGCCTGTATAAATAAAGGTTGAATGAATGGAGAGCATGCAAACTACATCGAGAACAATCCCAGGTCCAACCTGGAGATTGATCCCAGGCTGAAGAGTCCTCAACAAGAGCTTGATCAGTCTCATTTGACATACTCTGTTTCTCTTTCCACATTAAAATCAAAGCTACAAAAAAAAAAAAAAATTCCAACTAATATTTCTGGACTTCAGAGTTAGCCAACTGTCATGAGAAGTCTGCATGGTACCACTTTACAACAAGGCTCCAATTATAGATTACTAATTAATAGTTTATATATACATTATTAATTCCTCTGTAAACACTTTATACATAATTAATAACTGCTTATTATGCATTAATTAAGGGTGACAGAGACAAAACGGACCAATTTCTTGCCAAATAGTGAGCGAAATCTGTTCACCTATATATTTGATTTTTGTTATATTAAACATTTCAGACAAAGTTACTAAATTATAAGCATAATAAGCATTTGCAAACCTATTTATTTAGCATATATTAGTTGTAGATACTTACAATGCAGTGATAAAGTACAATTTTACAGTATATGCAAAAGAAATAGGTTTACAAAAACATATTGTGCTAACACAGTAGTAACTTAGTGTGAAATGTTTAATATAACAACTCTCTACGAAATTTATAAGTAAACAGATTTGGGTCATTTGGCAAGAAACTGGTCAGTTTTGTCTCTCTGTCACGTTTAATTAATGCATAATAAGCAGCTAATGATTTAATGTTTGGTTTTTAAGCAAAATGAAAAGTGAAAAAAATGGGGTGAGTGGTGGCCCAGAGGTTAGAGAAGACAAGCTTGTGATTGAAAAGTCCCCGGTTCAAATTCCCTGACTGTTACAACAAAATCTGTGTGGGAAAGGTAAAGCACCCACACCTGCCTCCACCCTCATTTGCCTCACTCAAGGCCCATGAGCAAGGCCCTTAACTCCCTCAGGCAAATTAGAGCCACAGAAGCAAGCTGTGATAGATTACCAAGCAGTGGTCAGTGGTTGCATCTGGAAGAACACGCTGTGTAAAAACAAATTGCCAAATCCTCGTGGGAGTTTGTTTGCTATGGCCACTACAAAGAAAAGGAGCCACTGAAAGAAGAAGAAGAAAAAATAACTTGTACAAAAACATTTGGTAAAGCGGCTGCCTCTCAGCGAGAAGGTTGCCAGTTCAAATCCCAGCCCAGAACTTGTCTGGGTGGAGTTGGCATGTTCTCTGTGCATGTGTGGGTTTTCTCCGGGTACTCCAGTTTCCATACCATACCATTTTATTTATGGTAAATGGAGCTTACTTATATAGCGCTTTCCAACCCCTTTTGAGGGGCCCCAAAGCGCTTCACAGTACCAACCATCCACCCATTCATACACACATTCATACACCGGTAGCTGTAGACTGCCATGCAAGGCGCCAACCAGCCTTCCAGTCCTGAGCTGGCTGCCCTGCCTCTACACCATCTCCGCCCCTTATAGAGCACTTAAAACAGCAACAAGGTGTAACGTGATGGTGGTGTGTAGGAGGAGAGCTAACTTAGCATTTAGCAACACGTGTCTACAGCGTAGCTTGGAAAAGAGCAAAAGAATGTTGGTTCCCACTGGTACTTTATTACATTACTTATAAAACCATACAATGCCAGGTCTCCACGGCGCTAAGTCTAATATTCATACATGAATATTTAGAAGATAGTCCGTATATCCCTCACCACTTTGTTACTGAGGTTGAGCAGGGCAGCTAGCGTGTACACACGGTGAGGCTCCCAGCTATTCTCTGCTGACTTCTGTGGTGAGTCATGACATATCAAATACGAAGGAGGCGCCCTCATGTGCTTTGGGAAGGTACTACAACAATCAGTATACATACGACCGTTACAAAGGCCAACCAAAGTGCTGCACAAACAGAAAGACGGGCAACACGAAGGCAACATACAAAATGAAGTAAAATCAGAATATAGACATAAAAACATTGCAGATATAACAATTAACCTATGTGAAGCAAACGGGTTCAAAACACAGATCATCAGGTGTTGAAAGCTACAGAACAGTAGTGGGTTTTTAAATGGGATTTGAAAACCGAGAGAGAGGGGCATGTCTGACGAGCAGAGTTAACTTGTTCCAAAGTCTTGGGCCTGCTACAGAGAAGGCCCTGTCACCTCTGCGCTTAAGACAAGTTCCTGGAACTGTGAGAAGTAACTGGTCCGCTGACCTCTGAGAACGCTCATTTCCCACAGAACAAAAACATGCATGTTGGACTGATTGGTAACTAAATTGTCCCTAGGTGTGAATGAGAGAGTGAATGGTTGTTTTTCTCATTTGTCTCTGTGTCCCTATGATGGACTGGAGACATGTCCAGGTGTCCCCTGCCTCTCGCACAGTGACTGCCGGATATGGGCACCAGTGACCCTGTGACCCAAACACGCAGAAGTGGGTAAAGATGATGGATGGATGAATAAAAACATTTTCCATTTAAAATGTTTTCTTGGGGAACTGATCAGATGATAACATGGACCATATTGGGCCCTCGGGCCTTAGAGTTTGAAACAAGTGATATACTGGTACATGGACCTGAAGGTTCATGCACATTTGGAAATGAGGAAAAAAGTTAAGCTTACACAAATAGTTTTACAGTTCTAAACATTTTAACGGTAATTATTTTATTTTGCTATCACATAAATTCCTAATAATTTCATGGAAACAATTCTACATACTGTAAAAGCTTAAAAGAAAAAAAAAAACAGTTAGTTTACATTTAAGACCCAGGTTAAACTGTGGGATGAAAGGTGGCAGGACACATGTTCCTTCAAGGACCGATGGGTCTTTAGTTCAGACTGAGAAAGAATTACCAGAAAAAAATAAAGACAGGGAAACAGGAACACATAATAAATGTGTCAAAGTGAACGTGAAAGAAGACTTTGTACAAGTACAAGGTAGGGGATGAACTTACGGTACTCTGTGTCTGAACTAAATGTGGCCAAAGTGCAGAACAATAGGTTACAATCAGGTGCAGAGCTGCTCAGGGACGGTCTGTGTTCCAGTGTTGTTACAGGATGTTCGGTGCATTTGTTTGTTTTATTTGATGGCAGGGTGGAGAGCGCTCAGCCTACTGCTGACTGTCAGCATGTTACTAGCACACTGGGGAGCCATCGTCTGCACCGAACCACCATATCTGAGCTCTCACATTGAAAATGATTAGACTAATCTAATTCACCGCTGAGCACAGCCTCACCGTCATCTCTGAGACAAAATGAGTGTCCTGTGCTGTACAACCTCTTCCCTGGAAGAAAAAAATAATCACTATTCAGTGGATTCCTTCAGCAATCCAATTAGGTTTGATTTCTATTTGATTACTGTTCGTTTAGGGAGCAGAGTGGAGATCCATTGAATGAACTTTACTCAGGAATTCCATTACTTCTGAGAAAGTCCATAATCTGTGTGAGGAAAGGGTAAGAGACAAGAGCAAGGCCAACATTAATCCTGACTATTTCTGTGGTGTGGCAGTCATGACCGTTTACAGAGTTCTGTCTGCGGCATCAGCGGAGCCTCGAGTCAAACAGGGAAATCACAAAAGCTCTGGTTCAACGGAAAACTGCAGAGCTTCACACAGGAAGACATCTGCTGCATGCAAGAACCACACACAGCCAACTGTCAATAACTATTTGCTGCCACATGTGTTTGTCTGGTGTGTGTGTGTGTGTGTGTGTGTGTGG
>JBBPBX010030682.1:23862-35025 GCA_038048925.1 Garcialebias charrua
TGTACACGGAGACGAGAGACTGAAAAAAAAACAAAAAAAAGGCCCAACACACATTGACGCACACATGTGAGACTAAATTATGTTCTCTTAACTATAAAAGCATTTCCTTTAACTACACTGCACAAAGAAAAGCTTTTGACTTACAATCAGATTCATCTTCTTTTTTTTTAAGCCAACATATGATGAAAAATGTAAGATATGAGCTATAAATAGTTTTGAGGTCACTGGTACAAGTTTAATATAGGATTTTTTAAAAGACAAATGTTAAAGTTTTTGTTTCCTTTATTCAACATTTACCGTAATTTCCAGACTATTGAGCACACCTGAATAAAAGCTGTGCCCACTAGATTTAAACATATATATTTTTTGTACATGTATAGGCCGCTCTTATGTATGAGCCGCAGGTGTTCACGTTGTAACATGAGATGTTTACACAGCAAGATTTTTTTTTAACTTAAATGCGTACTGGTAACATACATAAATACGTACAGTAAATGTGTTTTTTTTTTCTGAACAGTGCTGGCAACACGGCTGTATAAAAAAATAAAAAATACAGTAGCCTACCAGGAAGTCAGTGATCACTATCTTCATCTTTCTTCTGCGCACTAAAACCACTAAAGTTGTCTTTTTCAGTGTCTGAATTGAACAGCCTCAGAAAAAAATTCATCAGCCTCACTCTCTCTTTCATTGTTGCTCCCACCGTCACTTTGATTTGATTTACGATTCATACTTATTTTGAGTGACTGCAAATACTTTGTTGTGTCCCCAGGGAGGGGGATAAATAGTCCAGATCAAGTGGTAGGCATTGCAAAGGTCAAGTTTTGTAAATGTTTTTGCTGAATTCAGGTATTCAAAAACAGAGTCCATGAAAGGTCAGGGGTATTTGATTTTTATTGTTATTTGTTTGAGTCCTCTGTGGTCTACAGTCTTGTCCTTCTTCTCCACAATGCAAAACCTAGCACCCACTGGAGATGTGGAGGGGTGAATGATACCTGAAGATAGATAATCATCTTCATAATGTCTCATGGTTTCTCTCTCAGAACATGATAGCTTGCAGAGTCAACTACATAGAAGTGGGGTTCCAGGTAGTAATGGCACAGTCATGGGGTTGATGTAGTGGGAGAGACAGGACCTTTTGTTTACTGAAAACTAGACTTAGGCCCTGTACACACGTAGCCTGGTGTTTGAAAAACGAATATTTGCGCAAAAAAAAAAATCTCTGTCCATACATGTTTGGATATTTATAATGTCCGTCTGCATGTGCCGTTTATTTCACTACAGAGCGTGTAATGAATATGCTGAACCCATAGGTGGCAGTGTAGTGGCAGTGTAGTGCAGTCACAACCCTTCAACTCAGCCGCGACTTCCTGTTATTTATTTATTTATTTTCCTTTCGTTTGTGTGGACAGACTGCAAGGTTGAACTACTAAAATACCGTGTTGGAGTACAAAGTTAATAAAACGCAGGAAAATGTCGACTGGGAATCATGTCAGAGCAGGTATGTTGACTTTTTAGCGCTTTTTTTTCTCCGAGCATGTGACGTCAGCTCCAGCTGGAGCATAAACCTCCGGTTCTGAAAGTCCACAAGCAGACGCGAGCGCGGAGAATTCTCAAATCTCCACTTTGGTCGGAGTTTTGTTATTATTCGTTTATAGTTACATCAACCGGAGTTCACGTGTGGATGAAAGGCCAAACCGCATGATAAACTGTTCGGTTTTACTGATAAATGGCTACGTGTGTACAGGGCCTCAGTTCATGTTACATAGATGGAACCTTGGATAAGACTGATCCTCTGGCACAACCTGATGCTTTTGAGTAATGGAAACAACATAATTTAAACATTTGTCTAGGCTTTGGGAACTCTAACTTTCCACACTCTTCTCTGTCCAATCAATCACAGGGTTGTGTCTCTGCAACTAATGAGATCCCAAAATATGTGATGTTGGAGCAGAAGAAAAAAAAAAAAGAAAAACTCACCCTCTTCATGATGATTACCTGAAATGTCCATATGAACATTCTCCATTTTATGGGAGATAGTAGAGATGGTTTGTCCAGTGAGGGTGGCCACCGACAGGATGCTGGAGGGGAACATTGTGTTTTTTTAATTGATCAACCAGTTCCCAACTGATTGAATTCTGTTTGGCGTCAATGAGAGCTTACATGGCAAGGTTGAGGTAACTGCCACACACATCAGAAACGTGGTCCAGGGGAGATAGAACTGTTACCCACCAGTATCTCTTGCATTACTGGTGTGCTCTGGCTTTTAACAACAATGGGTACAACACAGTGTACAGGCATTTTTACAGGCATGTACAGGTACATTTTTATTAGCCTTTATTCAACCAGGAAAATCCCATTGAGATCACAGACCTATTTTTTAAGAGAGGCCTGGCCTGAAGGCATCCTATCATGCATGTTTTTGAACTGTGTGAGGAAACCATAGTACAGGGGAAAACCCATGTAAACACGAGGAAAACATGCAAACTCCATACAGAAAGATCCCCGGTGCAACCTGGGGACTGACCCCAGGATTTTCTTACTGGGAGGCAAGATAACTACTAATCCGTTGTGCTACAATGATGTTGTATGTCCTTTTTTCAGATGAAAGTAAATTTTACATTTCATTTGGAAATCAAGGTCCCAGAGTCTGGAGGATATGTGAAGAAGCATTGCTTGAAGTATAGTGGGACGTTTCTAGTCAGTGAGGATTTGGTGCCATGCTATCTGCTGGTGTTGGTACATCTCAGGTAAGACACTTCTGACGTTGTCTCTGGTCCAGGAGCGGCTTGAATTGGGGAATTTGACATTTGTAGCTCATGTCTAGGATTTGTCTGTGCATAGTGCATAATATGCATGTGTCTTCAATGTGGAACTTTATCATTATGCTCAAATTTTCTTAGACACTGAGTTTTGGATTAGCATTATCTGTCAGCCATAACCAGCAAAATTACAGGAAATAAAGGCTTGAAATATTTCACTGTATGTGTAATAAATTTATATAATAATTAAGTTTCACTTTCTGAAGACACTGAAAAAAAAAACTGAACTTCTTCACAATACAGTATTCACTTTTTTTTAATATACCAGTACCTGTAGATCTGTGACAATGAATTGTTTATTGCAGCAAGGGATGCAATGCCTTACTTAAGTTTTTAATTACAGTTTTTGAGGTAAAGCAAAACCTGTCGAATACTTCGCGTAAACTGCATCCTTCTTTCTTTTCATTTTATGCACAAACATCCCTCACTCCTACCCCACCACCCCATTGAGTGCTCTTATCTTTGAGTTTATCTATTATCCATATCCATCAGTATCAATCACTCAAGCCATAACAGCTCCCCTGTCCACAGCCACACACAGGCTCAGGTACACGCACACCCCAAAACTCAGACACACGTCGCTGGTGGTGAACAGACTGTCTGTGAGGTTTTTACTGTCGAGTGTGAGTCACTGACACCTCAGTGCTCAGTC
Source organism: Garcialebias charrua (assembly GCA_038048925.1). Taxonomy (NCBI): domain Eukaryota; kingdom Metazoa; phylum Chordata; class Actinopteri; order Cyprinodontiformes; family Rivulidae; genus Garcialebias; species Garcialebias charrua. The sequence continues at coordinate 27,334 of JBBPBX010030682.1, forward strand.
TATTGATTTTGTTGTCTCGACCTAACGAGTCTTGCATCATCCATCACTGCTACGCTTGCAGCACTCAGCTGGTTTACCCGACTCAGAGGACTGAATTAAGCTGGGACAGCCTCTATCACCTTGCCACTCGTTATATATCAATGAGAGTTTTCCTGAAAACCATTTTTGAGAGGCGCGAACAGTAAAAAAAGAAAAAAAAGTGGCTCACACATCTGTTTGAGATATGCGATGTGAGGAGCTGGAATGGGATAAGTGCATCCTGACATGATTTCAGGCCCCCTAACTGTGCACGTATGACCCTGCAGGCTCTTACCTTCAACACTGGCCTTTTAGGCTCTGTTTGTGTGTTGGTAAGAGTGTGCATGTTGTGCAATCCCAAGTGCAGGTGTTGACCACAGTGATGATGGGGATGTTAGAAGGCAGCTATCACCCATTACTTACACCTCTTGGACAGATATATATACAGAATCAAGATGAAACACATCCATTCACTGAAACACCTTTAGTTCCAGCATCCCTTCACCCACTCAGCATTAGGAGGGATGTTGCCATGTTTTAAGCCATCATAGACTCCAGATGTGACCGGATCTTGACCTTCACCATGCGTTAATACATTCTGAAAGTGTTGGAAACTAAAGGGATTTCCAACAAAGCAAAGAAACATTATTCTATATTTTAGAATGAAAATAAACAGGATAAAAATGTTAAATCTGCTGCCAGCAGTTCATTAAGGTCAATGAGGTAACTGAACACCTGTTTCTTCTGCTACCTGAATTTTTAATAAAACAGGCAGATATAGAAACATAATAGAATATAAGCCTCAAACAGAATGTCACTGTACAAAACTAAGTGAATTAAAGAAAGTAAACAATAAGAGCAGAAGCTTTGGTTTGACACATTCTAAGTTTTATGTGTCTCCAGTAGTTTACATACAGTGGGTAATATGACAAGTTAGAAAGACCTTCAGCTTTGAAAATACTGTAAATTTCTGTGCTCAGAAACACTGGAAGTCAATGAAAGTCTGAATGTGAGAACTCTGCATTCTGGGCAGGTTTGTAATAAAATAAAATAAAATGTAATTTAAGATGGTGTAGTGGCAGGGGAATCGGACTTGGGATCCGAAGGACCCAGGTTTGAACCCCGGCCACGGCACATCTTGGGGTGTCTATGGGCGCACATCTATTTTCCCCAGCTCCCCGGGCGCTGACTACGGCTGCTCACTGCACCACCTGGTGGTGGTTGGGTTAAATGCAGAGACCAATTTCGTCTGTCAAGTATGGGGACATACCGGTACACAGATGACAAAAATGTGACATTTATTTTAATTTAATTTAAAAAAGTTATTTAACAGAGAGATTCACTCTGGGTGAAAGAAGATTTATAAAGCAAACTGTAAAGATTGTGGATATAAGAAGAATGTTTGCAAACAAATTTCATGTTTTTATGTTTTATAAGTTAGAATGGGGGAGTGGTGGTGCAGAGGTTAGAGAAGGTGAGCGTGTGATTGGAAGGTCACTGGTTCGACCTCCCGGACCAACAACATCAAGGTGTGGGTGGGATAGGTGGAACACCCACACCTGTCTCCACCCTCATCTGCCCCACTCTGGGCCCTTGAGCAAGGCCCTGAAACCCCGACCATCTGCTCCCCTGGCAGCCCTTGATAGCAGCTCTCTGCTCCACACAGAGTGCTGTGGTAGCTCAGTGGTCTGTGGTTGCATCAGGAAGAGTTTCCAGCGTAAAAACAATAGACAAGTCTTTGTGTGAGTTAGTTTGCTGTGTGTGGCAACCCTTGAAGAAGAGAGCAGCTGAAAGAAGAAAAAAAAGTTTTATAAGTCAGTCCCAGATTATCAGAACTTTAGTTGAGGCAAATGCTCACGTTCTTTCATTTATATACTGTATTTATTTTTACTAACTGCTTCAATAGAAAATATGCAAAGAAAGCTACTGTTTAAAGCACTAAAGCAAAGCAAGAATTGTGAGTTCAGATCACAGGAACTTAAAGAAATAACTGATTCAAATCAGCTGTGTCCAAATTAACTTTTGTGTCAGATGATCCAGGCAGCAGCTTCAGACAGAGAAAGGTGGGTATATAGTAAACCACATGGGTCTTAATTCATGGGTTTTGAACTGACCTCTGTCATTTAGCAAACATTGTGGAATATATAAATCACCAGGCATTTGATAAGCGTAAGCTTAGTGTCTAATCAGCAGACTAGTTCAACATTTAATGTAATTTGTATATTCCCATTGAAGTTGAGAAGTTGTTGAGTCCAAAAAATGAAACAACCATCCATCCATCCATCCATTTTCTTCCGCTTATCCGGGGTCGGGTCGCGGGGGTAGCAGCCTAAGTAGGGAGGCCCAGACTTCCCTCTCCCCAGCCACTTGGAGCAGCTCCTCTGGGGGAATCCCAAGGCGTTCCCAGGCCAGCCGAGAAACATAGTCCCTCCAGCGTATCCTGGGTCTTCCTCTGGGTCTCCTCCCGGTGGGACATGCCCGGAACACCTCACCAGGGAGGCGTCCAGGAGGCATCCTAACCAGATGCCCGAGCCACCTCAACTGGCTCCTCTCGATGTGGAGAAGCAGCGGCTCTACTCCGAGTCCCTCCCGGATGACCGAGCTTCTCACCCTATCTCTAAGGGAGAGTCCAGCCACCCTGCGGAGAAAACTCATTTCAGCCGCTTGTATCCGAGATCTTGTTCTTTCGGTCATAACCCAAAGCTCATGACCATAGATGAGGGTGGGAACGTAGATCGATCGGTAAATTGAGAGCTTTGCCTTTTGACTCAGCTCTCTCTTCACCACGACAGACCGGTACAGCGCCCGCTTCACTGCGGACGCTGCACCTATCCGCCTATCGATCTCACGCTCCAGTTTTCCCTCATTCGTGAACAAGATCCCGAGATACTTAAACTCCTCCACTTGGGTAAGGACCTCCTCCCCGACCCGGAGAGGGCACGCTACCCTTTTCCGGCTCAAGACCATGGCCTCGGATTTGGAGGAACTGATCCTCATCCCGGCCGCATCACATTCAGCTGCAAACCGCTCCAGCGAAAGCTGTAGATCACGAGCTGATGAAGCCAATAGGACCACATCATCTGCAAAAAACAGAGAAGCGATTCTAAGGCCACCAAAACGGATCCTCTCAACACCTTGGCTGCGCCTAGAAATTCTGTCCATAAAAGTTATAAACAGAATCGGTGACAAAGGGCAACCTTGGCGGAGTCCAACTCTCACCGGAAACGAGCCTGACTTACTGCCAGCGATGCGGACCAAGCTCTGACACCGGTCGTACAGGGACCTAACAGCCCATATCAAAGGGCCTGGTACCCCATACTCCCGGAGTACCCGCCACAGAACCCCCCGAGGGACGCGGTCGAATGCCTTTTCCAAGTCTACAAAGCACATGTAAACTGGTTGGGCAAACTCCCACGCACCCTCCAGGACCCTGTTGAGGGTGTAGAGCTGGTCTAGTGTTCCACGACCAGGACGAAAACCACACTGCTCCTCCTGAATCCGAGGTTCGACTATCCGACGGACCCTCCTCTCCAGAACCCCTGAATAGACCTTACCAGGGAGGCTTAAGAGTGTGATCCCTCTATAGTTGGAACACACCCTACGGTCCCCCTTTTTGAATAGGGGAACCACCACCCCAGTCTGCCAATCCAAGGGAACTGCCCCCGATGTCCACGCGATATTGCAGAGTCGCGTAAGCCAACACAACCCCACAACATCCAGAGCCCTAAGGAACTCAGGACGAATCTCATCCACCCCCGGAGCCTTGCCACCGCGGAGCTTTTTAACCACCTTGGCGACCTCAGCACCAGAGATTGGAGAGCCCGACCCAAAGTCCCCAGGCTCCGCTTCCTCAGTGGAAGACGTGCCAGTAGGATTGAGGAGGTCTTCGAAGTATTCCGCCCACCGACTCACAACATCCCGAGTTGAGGTCAACAGCACGCCATCCCCACCATAAATGGTGTTGGTCGCGTACCGCTTTCCCCCCCTGAGACGCCGGATGGTGGACCAGAATCGCCTCGAAGCCGTACGGAAGTCATTCTCCATGGCCTCTCCGAACTCCTCCCACGCCCGAGTTTTTGCCTCAGCAACCACCCGAGCCGCATGCCGCTTGGACTGCCGGTACCTATCTGCTGCTTCCGGGGTCCCACAGGCCAAAAAGGCCCAATAGGACTCCTTCTTCAGCTTGACAGCATCCCTCACCGCCGGTGTCCACCACCGGGTTCGAGGGTTGCCACCACGACAGGCACCAACAACCTTGCGGCCACAACTCCGATAAGCTGCCTCGACAATAGAGGCGCGAAACATGGCCCACTCGGGCTCAATGTCCCCCGCCTCCCTCGGAACGTGTTCAAAGCTCTCCCGGAGGTGGGAGTTAAAGCTCCGTCTTACGGGAGACTCTGCCAGACGTTCCCAGCAGACCCTCACAATACGTTTGGGTCTGCCAGGTCTGACCGGCATCCTCCCCCACCATCGGAGCCAACTCACCACCAGGTAGTGGTCAGTTGACAGCTCCGCCCCTCTCTTCACCCGAGTGTCCAGGACATGCGGCCGCAGATCAGATGAGACGACAACAAAGTCGATCATCGAACTACGACCTAGGGTGTCAGAGTCAGAGTCAGAGAGAATTTATTGTCATTTGCACCGCATGTAGTACATGTGTTGAAAACGAGGGTGTCCTGGTGCCAAGAGCACATATGGACACCCTTATGCCTGAACATGGTGTTCGTTATGGACAATCCATGACGAGCACAGAAGTCCAACAACAGAACACCACTCGGGTTCAGATCAGGGGGGCCGTTCCTCCCAACCACACCCCTCCAGGTCTCACTGTCATTGCCCACGTGAGCGTTGAAGTCCCCCAGCAGAACAAGGGAGTCCCCAGGAGGCGCACCCTCCAATACCCCCTCCAAGGACTCCAAAAAGGGTGGGTAATCTGCGCTGCCGTTTGGCGCATAGGCACAAACAACAGTCAGAGCCCGTCCCCCCACACGTAGGCGAAGGGAGGCTACCCTCTCGTTCACCGGGGTGAACCCCAACGTACAGGCACCAAGATGGGGGGCAACAAGTATGCCCACTCCTGCTCGGCGCCTCTCACCAGGGGCAACTCCAGAGTGGAAGAGTGTCCAACCCCTCTCAAGGAAACTGGTTCCAGAGCCAGAGCCATGCGTTGAGGTGAGTCCGACTATTTCTAGCCGGAACCTCTCAACCTCACACACTAGCTCAGGCTCCTTCCCCACCAGAGAGGTGACATTCCATGTCCCAATGGCCAGCTTCTGTAGCCGAGGATCAGACCGCCAGGGTCCCCGCCCTCGGCCACCACCCATTCCACAATGCACCCGACCCCTTTGGCCCCTCCCACAGGTGGTGAGCCCATGGGAAGGGGGACCCACGTCTCCTCTTCGGGCTTCGGAAACAACCACACATAATATATATAATTCACTATGCGACCTATACTCAGGTGCGACCTATATGTGGCTTGTTATCACTTTCGGTGAAACGTTTTTTTTTCACAATTACGTTCATTTATTAAGGAAAAGTTCAGCTCAGACATATATTTGCTATAATTTTTATCAAACAAACAATCGTTTTTAAGTGTTAATCTTCTTAAAGGGGACCAAATATTGGTTTTATAAATTTTTATGGTATATCTGTGGGTTATCCAGACCATGTTCATTCAATTTAATGCACAAAATAATTCTTAGATAACAAAATATCCCCTTTCTAGTTGTGCCTTTTCTCACTTCCGATCTGAACAGGCTGTTTATGATAAGGCCACGCCCTTCAAAAATCTGTTTACATTAACTCCGCCCTCCAAAGGGGACCCTGAGTCAAACCCAGAGGCAGACGCAATTTTGGGCAGGGCAAATGAGGCGCTGACACGTCGCGTAGGCTGCTGAGAAACATCCATAAGTTCACCCTCCATGTTAAAAACTCTTCGTCTGACTCTTCAAAAACAAACAATAATGGTACAGTCACACCAAGCAGCGTTTTGAACCTCCAAAAAGCTCATCACGCACGCAAGTGGACGCACTTGTGAATGCAGCGTGTTCAAACCTGAACGCCAGAAGCCAGAAGCTGCTGGGTGTGTGGGAGGAGCTTACCGGTATACAGAGTCCTGCGCACAGAGTCCTGCTCACTCCGCCAGGCGAGGAGCTGTTTATTTCCGTCTCTGTCGAGCAGACTTGACTGGTCGTGAAGGAATTGTCGCGAACACACAGCTACAATGAGTTTCTCTTCCATAGTCCACGACCTCGCGGGTCTTTTCTTTTTTTTTCCGACAAACAATACGTCACATAGTGCGCGCGCACCCTCGTTTCCGCGTCACATAGGGACTCTCCCCCTGCCCCCTCTCTTCACCCCCCGACTGTCCCTGATTGGTTGACACACCAACCAATCAGGTAGAGTTGAGCGGCGTTTGAAAGTTTGAACCGCGAAATCTTCAGCATGTTGAATGCTCGGTTTGGAGGCGGAAGCCGGTTCACGTGCACGGAAAAACGCTTCCCAGCACGCTCAACACGCACGCGACCTGACGCCAGATGCCAGGAGGTGCCTGGAAGCGCGTCCACCATTGACTTTTCATGTAAACTGGAGGCTTTGGAGGCTGAAACGCTGCTTGGTGTGACTACACCATCAGGTTGCAGAGTAACACACTGGCTGCTAACTGCTATACACGCTCTCTCTAGCGGGGACCGCTTTTTTCACGGACCACAACCGGCGCGGACCGGATATGGTCCGTGAGCAGTGGTCCAGTTGATTTAAGAGCCCGTAAATAAGTTTTTTCATTGATAGATAATTAGTTATTAGCGGTACTGCATTTTAACAACAACGAAACATCAAACTCTAGTAGCCATTGTGCTGACATGAACTCAGGAAAAAAAACTGTGACGTCTTTTATACTGAAGTGGGTGGAGCCGCACCAGGGGTTGCTAGGTGAGGGGCTGGACTCGGGTTGGGGTGGGTTGCATACCTGTCAAGTTTTGGATTTAAAAATAAGGGAAATTTTCTGCCGGGTACACCGAGCCATCCCACTAGCCCAGGGATCTGCAACCTTTATGATCAAAAGAGCCATTTCTGCCCCTTTGTTCACTAAATTAAACGTTTCCGGAGCCACAATACCTGCTACAACTGGGATTCTCAACTGGTGGCCCACAGACCACTTTAAGTTTATTAGAGGACAATTTTCTGACCGGTAGTTTTCTGGCCATTGTAAAGCTAAAAATATCTAACGATTTGTTGATATTTTTACATTTTAAGACTAAAAAAGACCAGGGGCCTCATGTACAAAGACTTGCGTGGATTTCTTACTGAAAAGTTGCGTACGGTCAAATCCAGAAAACTGCGTACGCACAAAAAAATCCAGATGTATCAAACTGTGCGTACGCCGCAATCCACGCACATTCCTTTTGTACATCACAATCAACGTGGAATTGAGCGCACATGAGAGAGTGGCCGACTCCGCCTTTGACACGCCTCCATATAAATATGCAAATTCATTTAAATATGCCCTGCACGTTAGGAATGTCGTCTTTGCTCTATTGCAAATCATGTCGAAACGTGGAAAAAAGAGGAACTTCACGGACTGTGAACTGGAGACACTTCTGAGTGACGTAGAGAGGCACAGAAAAAGGTTTTGTTTGGCACGCTCAGCGCACAACAAACCGTCCACTTTTAAAT
>JBBPBX010030683.1:0-35025 GCA_038048925.1 Garcialebias charrua
AGCACGGAGAGGAAAACTCAGGAGGGAAGGAGGAAAGCTGCTGCTCCGTCCAGAGCCGGAAGTGAAAATGCATACGTTTTTTAAAAAGGCCAAGCAGCACGTTTCCACAGAAGTGCAAAATGTGCTTCATTGTTATTGTGAATAAAGTTACATAGTTTCTGCCAAAATAAAGGAACAAAAGGTTAGTACCAAAACAGGTGGAGAACAGTTTCAGGACATCATCATCATCATAAAAAACCAGTTAGTTTATTTCTTGAATCTAGTTTTGATGTAAGACTTAGCCAGATAGGTTTTATAGATAATTTTGTAGGAGATTTCTTTAATCTTGTTTGTAATCAATTATTTGTTTGGAAGAAGCCAGACCTTTTCCTGATGTAGAGTCTCTTGGTGCTACAGATTTGTGTTGATGATGTGAAGAACCCAAAAACAAAAAGGCTTTTCTTTTCACACATAAAGAGACAGTGTGATTTGGATATTTATCTGGAAATGATTGATTTGAAAAGGAAAAATGACACAAATCAATGCTTTTAAAAATACTTTCTAATGGCAAAAGTAACAGTATTAATGTCATTATACTAAAAGTAATGTTTACTAACAAGATAACTTTGGATGTCCTACAAATCAGTCATGCGTAATGGCAAGTGTGAGCAGTCCTTGTACTTTCTACGTATGCAGGAAGTGTTTCAACGGACATGAGTGGTAAACCGGACTACATGTAATCTGCAAGCATTACATGTAAAAGTGCAAATGGAACCTTTCCAGAGAATGGTAACCACTCATAACCATGGGTGAAGAAGATTGTGGAACGTTTCTGATGCTCGTTGGATTTAAGATTGTTGTTTTTTTGTTTTGTTTTTTTAATTACACAGTGAACATAACCTTATTAATATTGTGCTTTGCTGTATTAATTTGTTTAACATTTGTATGTATTAGTTGTTGAATAAAATGGAGGGTGGACATTTGTAGAACTGATCAGAGACCAGAAGGTGGAGTGAATAATGAATAAATAAGTTTGTTCTCTGATCAGTCTTAAAAAGTTTGAAACATCCAGACATTGTGTGTGTGATTTTCCTGTCTGTCACTACCGGGGAGTTGGGAGATAAGAAGTTAAACTGTGCTGATTTCATCACCATAAGAATAGTCAGTATTGATCAAGTCATCTCCGGAGCTTTGTTACTCTAGTTCCTGAAGATAGTGCATTGCTTGTGGAAAGAGCCTGGCCAAACTCTGTTTCGCAAACAATCCTTATCTAAAGGGATAAAAAGAGACAGGCTTAGCTCCCATAGTTGAGAGTCTACTGGCGATGAAAGTAATCGTCCGTGTTTGTTTAATGCTAATTCTGCCTCGGGATTGAAACGGCTCTCCCAATCCACATTGTCAAATGGTAAGAAATCTTTGTTTAAGCATTAATCATTGTATGTAAGTGTGTTACTTGTTTGTTTTCTGTCTTGCTTGCTATTTGATTTTCTGTGGTTAAAATAAAGAACATTTGTTTTTAAACAGAAAATAGTTTCCTGTGAAGTCTCTTGAGCTGTGATATTCTTTTGAGTATATTTGCCTATCTCTCTCGATTCTGCATAAATAATATTTCATAAAACATTTATGAATAAAAATTCATAAAATATTTATAAAATAATATTGCATAGAACAGAGCAGAACTCGGGTTTCACGGACCACTATCCGACACGTTCTAACAGTAATATGCTTTTTTCGACCTTCTCTAAAATGTAAAATACCACACACAGCAATCTGGTAGATGTTAATAATAGCTTTTCAGGCAATTTGACTCGGCGGTCAACAAAGCTTTGTATAGGAGTCTGTGCGTGAACTGGACCGAACGGAACCAGAACCCCCCCACAGACCACGGGCTGACAAGACCTCACCTAAAAGCTTCCAACAGCGTGTTAAAGAGTTGAACAATAACAATCTCTCAGCTTCAAATGATAAAAACATGCAGAATCTGCCTGTCTTGAACACTTCCAGCCAAAATTATTATCCTCAGAGTTTAAAACTTGGATCCTAATATGCAAACATGACGTTACAGTTCATGAGAGATCACAGATCTATCAATAAACTTTCAGAAAACACGTACGGCCACCAGATGTAAAGGATTTTAGTGGGGGTCAGTATTAAGCTGACCTCTTTATCCTTAATTAATTACTTATTCAGATTGAATAGTAATTTCACGGATTCTTTTCTTTTTCAGTTTACCCAATATTTCTGTGATCTTTATGATGGATAAGTAAAACAGAAGCCATAGAGTGACAATGGAAACGTTGACTTAGTTTGGTATGTCAAAGACACTACCATTTATTTAAAATAAATCAACTACAGTAAATTAACACCATTACACTTGATTGACATGATTTCACTTTCTTGCAATTTAACACGTCAGCACATTTAAATTGCAACACAACAGACATAAATACAGTTGTCAATATACTTAGTCTGTGGCTCTTTAGCTTAAATATAGTTACCAGAGATTGAAATAAGGAGAGATTTAAGAGGAATAGGGAGAGGTTAAGAGGAAATTATTTGTCTTGACCATGTTACCAGAAATGACACTTTCCATCCGACTTCTGCTAAATTCCAGGTACGTTTGTAAACAGCTCTTTACCTTTTGACGACTAGTCTGATAAAGAGATGGCACCAGCCTTTCAGGCGTACAGAATCGTTGCAGGTCCAGCACGTCCGAACCGGTTCTCGTTTACGTTTCAACGTCTCCTAGGATCCGCGTCGATCATCAGAAAATGGTGTCAGCTCCTGGTTGGCTTCAAGATAACTTATTCCAGAAAGGAATTTAATTCAAAGTTCTGAGCTTGTACGCTCGGTTCAAAGTGGACTGATAACAACATGTTATTAGTCCTTAACTGAATGACGTGTCCTTAGCGTGTGACTGACATTCATCCAGCTCTTTGGGACAACCTCATGTCTTGAAGTTCCCAGCAAAACTGAACGTTCACTGAAGCAAACGTTTTTTCTAAAAGTGTTGAGACCAGAAAACAGTCTTCTGATTGGTCAGAAGGGAAGAGAGGAGAAACAGAGACACGTCAAAGGGTTCACTTTAACGTTATCAGAATTCAAGGTGAGAGTCAGAGCAGAGTGAAAATGTTTTGGAAAAGACAGAGAGTACTGGAGTCATTCTCATGAAAACAACGGATTAACTGTCTTCTGCCTTTCTAAACAAAACGGCCGGGTCTCTTTGACCTGAGCCTTCAACTTTCACACAGCAGTGGACACAGTGATGTTTCACATTACAGAATAACACAGCATAAAAACATATGTGATCATAAGACATATTGTAAATTACAACATTGCTCATGAATAAGCACAGGTGATGCTCTGATTATATTTGTGTTAGCACAAAATCAAAGATAGAAATAGTCTCTTTTGGTGACTATGTTCTCAGATTACAACTAATAAAATAAATTGTGTTAAAAGTCTGTTTACTGAAAGGTCAGCAAAGGTCATCACTGGAACAGTTCAAAACACATCAGTTTTGACCCTGGGTAGGTTCACTACAACGTGGATGGGATGGAAGCAGTGGGAATAGCCAATGTGCCACAAATGGAGGACACGCTAGCGTCTCATTAGGCTCCTAGGTCATCTGGGACGAAACCGACTCTGCCCAGCAAAGCCTGTCGAGCCTCGGCTTCTCTGCTCGAGAAATGCTACAGGGCTCATGGCCTCGCGGCGCACGCAATGAATGCGTCTGCCATGATGCAAGCGTACCTGGCTGTAAAACTGCAGGAGCTCCAGGTAACGACGGACAAGCAGGCTGTCACCGATGTGCTGGAGGCAGTCCGCAGGGCAACAGACTTTGTGCTCCGCATGATGGGGACAGCAGCCATTGCACAAGGCAGAGGCATGGCTGAGGTGGTCATCGCACAACGCCATCTGTGGATGACCCTAACTGACCTCCCGGAGGGACAAAGAATTCCTTTTCTGCACCACTCGATTGAGCCGACAGGATTGTTTGGAAAGGCTCTGGATCGAATTCAGACCAGGCTGGACCAGAGGCGCAAACAGGCTGAGGTTCTCCGGGAAGGCATCCCCAGGAGAGCTTTTGCCCCCTCCCCCCCTCAGGGAATCGGCTGGGAGCAGACTCGCCCAACCTCGACACCGCTCAGCCACACGTGTCCCACCGCAAAAGCGGCCGGCGTATGAGGGCGAGCACCGGCAGAGACCACAGCCGGACCCACCACGGGCCAAACACGCGTGGAGTAAAAACAGATTTGTTCCCCGCCAAGCGGTCCGACACAGGACCCCCTCGGTGAATCGGGACACAAGACAGAAACGGGCCTGATGAAACGGGCCTTCTGCTTAACTTTACAGGTTCGCCCGCCCACGCGGTACGGGATCCAACCTTCACATGTCCAGACTTTATTTGTAGAACTGTACAAAAAGCTGGTGACTTTGTTTTATGCATGAATCATGACTGTTCTGCGGTGAGTGACATAAAGTCAAATAAGTTGTTGCACGAAAGCACAAATAAAGCTAAAAAACAACTCCTCTCTGTTTCTTGACTAAAAAAAAACCCACAGTAACATCAACAACACGGCTCCCCTCTGTTTTCCCAGCCGATATAAAGGGCGGGGGGCATCATCCCCCCTCCCTCGCGGCTCACGGGGTGATAGCCCAATCAATAAGCCCCAGCAGGTGGCCTCAGGACTGTCTGCAGCAGACAGAGCCAGAGGTGTCTGCAAACAGGCCCGTCGGTCCTCACAGGGACAGGTGAGAGGGGTCACGTGTTCCAACCCTCGCCCTGTTGTAAACCACGGGGCCAACAATACACAAATTAAACAAACCTGTGACACGTCCGCGTGCCAGGGGAGCGCGCAGACAGAACCTGGTAACCATGACAACGTACCTTCTTGGCCACCAGCTTCTATTCAACGGATTCCAGCAGTGAGTGACGAGGGGGTCACGACAGAGGCCCACAGGTCCAAACCAGTCTCACACGTTCACAAAAGCAACGGTGATGACGCTGCAGTGTTTGTAAACATTCAATGCAAAGCAGAAATGGCACCAAGGCTAAGTCAGACTCCTCTCCTCTTTATTCAAAGGGGACTGGACTTCGTGTCACCAGCCAAACTTAAGGCTGCTCAACAGAAAGGGTTATCTCGAACAGTTTCTCATCCTTATGCTGAAACGGTCCCTTTATCCTCCATGAGTGACACACCTTGCCCAGGCAATGATCTTGCAGCGTGTGACCGTGCTCGTTGCACTGAATTGGTTCTGCTCTTAAGCGACATCCCCCCACCAGGTGAAACACAGCTCCCCGGGAGTTCATCAGGCTCCAGGGCACTGATGAGGCCGGAGACCAGTGAATCAGACCCAACCATGATATGGGCTGGGGTCAGGAGGTCTGCTCGTATACAAAACTTGCACCCCCTCCGGACCTTGGCTCTCCATAAAAAGAGGAAAAGCAGACATTCTGTTCTGCTTTTGCCCAACGGGGACAGCGGATTGCTCCTGCCTCCCAGCACTCTCGGTGCGGGTGGTATGGTAACACATCTGCAGGAAGGCCCCCTCCCTAATATTGTTGGCTCTCAAGGGGCCACAGGGACCGGGGCCGTTGAGGGTGAGCTTGCTTTGCCACCTGCTCCTCTCCAGGAACCCGCTACGTACCCCAGAAGGGACTGCCTCTCTGCTTATGCCCAGAACTGTGGTAAATTTCAGCTTGGTTGCTGAGAGGGACAAATTGATGGCCTCAGGCCTGCCCGAGAACATGTTAAATACCATTCAAAATGCCCAAGCTGTGTCAACACAGTCTCTCTACGCTCGAAAATGACGTATTTTTGAAGCTTGGTGCATGGAAAGAAATATTATTTCTTATTCCTGTGACTTGGTCCAGCTTCTTAACTTTCTACAAGACCTGCTGGAGAAAGGTCGTTCATTCTCAACCATTAAGATGTTTTTATCGGCAATTTCAGCTTGTCATGAAGGCTGGGGAAGCAGGACGCCTGGGGCGCACACGCTCATGATAAGATTCATGAAAGGCGTACTAAGAAGGAGACACCCCAGCAGGATCTTGACCCCTGGATGGGATCTCAGTCTGGTCTTGGATGCTCTCTGTGACCCCCCATTTGAACCACTAAGCAACATTAAGATAGATTTGTTATCTTATAAGACTGCTCTGCTCCTGGCTCTTTGCTCGGCGAAACGTGTGGGTGACCTCCATGCTTTGTCTGTGCACCCAATGTGTACCAGGTTTGCCCCTGACGGGTCAAAGGTCACCCTAAGGCCTAATCCTGCGTATATCCCTAAGGTCTTGACTCTGAATCCCAGAAGTTTGGACTTTGATCTCTCTTCATTTCCTCCTGCTCCTGTCCTCACTCAGGAACAGGAAAAGCTGAGGGCACTCTGCCCTGTTATGGTTTTAAGTGCTTACATGGAGAAAACAGTGGAGGAAAACAAACCAACCGTTTGTGTGTTTTGCGGCCCCAGCTACTGGTAGGGCCCTGTCAAAGCAGCGCCTCTCACACTGGGTGACTGAGGCCATAAAAAGGGCATACAGTAGCAAAGATCAACAGGTGCCCTCTGGAGTATGTGCTCACTCTACTAGGGGCTTGGCCACCTCGTGGTCATTGTTCAAGGGTGTACCAGTTGCAGACATCTGTGCGGCTGCGAACTGGAGCTCAACGAACACTTTTGCAAAACATTATAGTTTGGACGTTACTACATGTGATGTCACTCAGGCTGTCCTCTCTAACACACAGTAGAGAGCGGCCGTGAGATGCCTAATGAATAAAGCCAGACGTTCACACTAACATGCATTTTACTGAGCATTTCAAGGGCGTGAATGAATTACGTTCCCATATCATTATGTTGCACCGAGTGACTGACTGATAAGGGAACTGAAAGTTATGCACCATAACTCATGTTCCCTGAAGGAAGGGAACGAGGTGCAACATAGTTGGCCCTTTTCAATGCTGAAAGCTCGGTGAAGTGCATTTTGGAGAAAGTAGCAAAGGTGGGCACATGAACGCTGGGGACCGCTAATGCGTTAATCCGCTTACAGCGGACCTAACGTTTTTGTAAGCGTAACAGCGGAGTGACTAATGCCAAAAATACACTACATGCGGTCCGGCTCCGCCCCGCCCCGCAGGTCGCAGCTGAGCGAGTCCAATTTCCACTACCTCCGCTCCGCTCAGGTCAGCCTGGATGCGCCGCTCCAAGACGCATGCGCGGGAATTGCGAGATCGCGTGATAAATCAAGTGATAAATAAGTAAGTCAGAACAAAACAATTCATTCGGTGGAAGAAGGAGAACAACAGTAGAGACTGCTGCCTTGATCTTCTCTCGTAAATGAGCGACAGGACATGGTTTGAGCAACAGGAAGTGATGTATTACATTTCAGAATAAAATACTTTATTTATTTATTTATTTCTTGTATTGCGTTTGTAGGCGTAGTCATAAATGATAGTTTGACAGCATTTTTGTACAAATAAATCCGTATAGAGCTAGGATTAAGTCCGCCCGTGGTGATTTTATTTTGTAAATACGGAAGTTGTGCTCGTTCCTTTTCCTGTTGGTGCGACGTAATCTTCAAAAGTTGACTCCGGCACATCTCCGGCGTCCGGCAGAAATAGAAAAATTTCTAATTTTGACGGACTGCCGTCCGCTCGGCACAGCTCGCCGCCGCCGTGCGGAGCCAGTGTAAATTCTGTCATTGATTATAATGGGTGCGTATTTGCTGCGGAGGTCGGACCGGAGCGGGGTGGAGCCGGAACGCATGGAGTGTATTTTTGGCGTAACTTTTATAATTCATAAGCGGATTTGTGCTATTTTTATTTACAATGCAGTACCGCTAATAACTAATTATCTATCAGTAAAAACGAATAAACTTATTACAGGCTCTTAAAATAAAAAAACTAAAAATGGACTATTCCATCTTGACATCTTCCGGGTCAGAGGTGAACTCGGTGCTAACGTTTATGGCTAGCTGGTTGTGCTGGGTTACTTGGATAAATCCGCAGAGAACCCCGCTGTTTCAAGCCAAATTAACGCGGCCGGAGGATTTTATTGTGTGTTTTGTGTCCACCACTCGACGGTGAGTCGTTAGTTTTATGTATTTTGGTTACTTTTCATTAAATCTGTTGACTGCCTATAGAATCTTGACATCTTCCGGGTCAGAGGTGAACTGGACGCTAACTCTGTGGCTAGCTGGTTGTGCTGGGTTACTTGGATAAATCCGCAGAGAACCCCGCTGTTTCAAGCCAAATTAACGCGGCCGGAGGATTTTATTGTGTGTTTTGTGTCCACCACTCGACGGTGAGTCGTTAGTTTTATGTATTTTGGTTACTTTTCATTAAATCTGTTGACTACCTATAGAATCTTGACATCTTCCGGGTCAGAGGTGAACTGGACGCTAACTCTGTGGCTAGCTGGTTGTGCTGGGTTACTTGGATAAATCCGCAGAGAACCCCGCTGTTTCAAGCCAAATTAACGCGGCCGGAGGATTTTATTGTGTGTTTTGTGTCCACCACTCGACGGTGAGTCGTTAGTTTTATGTATTTTGGTTACTTTTATGTAGAAATGCGGTGGCGAAACGCCCGTGTATTTGAGATTTAAAAGTGGTCTTAGGGATTAAAAGATCATTCTCTTTTTTGTTAATTTCGTGGCCGAATAGAATATATGTACGTAAAGTATTAAATAAATCCTTTGATTTTTGTAATTTCATCCTTTTAGGATCATTTTAGTTACTTTTCAGTTGGCAGTGTAGTGCAAATATTGCATAACGCTGCCGGCTACCAATTGTCGAATATAAATAGCGGATTAGATTAGCTTCCCCTAATTTTCATAAGACATTTGTGCTTTTGAAATTGTGGACCTAAAAAAATTAATAAGCGTTTTAGAAATTGTGGAACTAATTTTTTGATTAGCGTTGCCCACCACTGGAAAGTAGGATGGGCGTCCACGTCTTAAATACCCAGAGGGTGGGGTCTCTGGCATGACGCTGACGCCCCGGCCATAAAGGCGTGAGTGTATTCCTTCAGGTAATCGCGCGGGGGCGCAATTTCCCATAGAAATATGTTGCACCTCGTTCCCTTCCTTCAGGGAACATGAGTTATGGTGCATAACTTTCAGTTTTTCTCCAGGTATTTCAGCAGCAGCTTAGCAGTAGCATCCATCCATCCATTTTCGTCCGCTTATCCGGGGTCGGGTCGCGGGGGTAGCAGCCTAAGTAGGGAGGCCCAGACTTCCCTCTCCCCAGCCACTTGGAGCAGCTCCTCTGGGGGAATCCCAAGGCGTTCCCAGGCCAGCCGAGAAACATAGTCCCTCCAGCGTGTCCTGGGTCTTCCTCTGGGTCTCCTCCCGGTGGGACATGCCCGGAACACCTCACCAGGGAGGCGTCCAGGAGGCATCCTAACCAGATGCCCGAGCCACCTCAACTGGCTCCTCTCGATGTGGAGAAGCAGCGGCTCTACTCCGAGTCCCTCCCGGATGACTGAGCTTCTCACCCTATCTCTAAGGGAGAGTCCAGACACCCTGCGGAGAAAACTCATTTCAGCCGCTTGTATCCGAGATCTCGTTCTTTCGGTCACAACCCAAAGCTCATGACCATAGATGAGGGTGGGAACGTAGATCGATCGGTAAATTGAGAGCTTTGCCTTTCGACTCAGCTCTCTCTTCACCACGACAGACCGGTACAGCGCCCGCTTCACTGCGGACGCTGCACCTATCCGCCTATCGATCTCACGCTCCAGTTTTCCCTCATTCGTGAACAAGACCCCGAGATACTTAAACTCCTCCACTTGGGGCAGGACCTCCTCCCCGACCCGGAGAGGGCATGCTACCCTTTTCCGGCTCAAGACCATGGCCTCGGATTTGGAGGAACTGATCCTCATCCCGGCCGCATCACACTCGGCTGCAAACCGCTCCAGTGAAAGCTGTAGATCACGATCTGATGAAGCCAATAGGACCACATCATCTGCAAAAAACAGAGAAGAGATTCTAAGGCCACCAAAACGGATCCTCTCAACACCTTGGCTGCGCCTAGAAATTCTGTCCATAAAAGTTATGAACAGAATCGGTGACAAAGGGCAGTAGCATCAACATGTAAAATCTCCTGTTTCATAGCGGGCTTTCATGACAGAAAGATGTGATGTGAGTAATGTTGGGGGGTTGTGTGCCCCAGCAGAGCTGCACCCCTGACCCCCATCTTAAAGGAACCTCTTTGTGGTGTAATTGGATTCATACGACACATGGTTACCATCTGATAGGAGCCTTTCAAAGCAGCACTAAATCACATTTTGAAAGAGGACAGCAGCGTTTACATTCTGACATTTCAGTAAAAAAAAAACAAAAAAAAACGAAAAGGCAGTTTTGGATTACAGGAACCGGCAGAAAAGTGTGAAAACTTGCCATCTCCCTGCAAACGGTGTCATTTTAGAGTCTCAAACCATCTCTAATGACTCACTAAAAAGTACTGGGAAATGATGTACTTTAAAACATCAAAGTTCATGTGCAATAAGACTTTAAAACCATTTTAAAAGGTACTAAACTGTAATGTGAGTGCCCTGATGCATGCTCAATAATCCAGGTAGAAAAATTTTAAAAAAGCTAAGTCTGGTCCTCTGTTTCATTTGTTCTTGGTGCTTAAAATGGTTCCTAAAGGGACATTTATTTATTATCATGTAAGGTGAGTGGTCCAAACCGTCACTACTCCCGTCTGACCATTTTTATTACGACGGATCCGCTGCATTAGCGCAAACAGAAAAGTTGATGAGCTGCACTGGAAGACCTGTACTTGGGTCACATCCATGAGCTGCAACGTTTCAACTGGTTCTGACAGCAGTGGAGTTTCTCTGGAGCGAATTATCATTTCATTGCTGTTTGTTTCCGATCAGACACAAAAACAGTAAACTTCTACTGGCTGGTCTGTGAAACACTGCTCACCCCTGCGATATGTGACCTACTTATTCTTAGATTAACTAGGTGGCGTTGCTGATTTTACTTTAATTTTTTTCCTGTCCGACTAAAATAAACACAGTACCGCTCAGCAGCCAACATACTTCCAACAAAAATACTAATTGTAAAGAAAAACAGCATTAAGATCCAAGACATGAACTATATTACTAAACGAAGAAAACACTAAGCATTAATGGTACAAAAACAATGTGTCTAAACAACAGTAGCACGAGCATGAGTCTGTGTGAGCAGACGTGGACTAATGAACACTGCAACATGAAATAATCAGCAGCATGAGATCAGCAGCACATATCAACAACCAAGAGGCATTACAGTGATATTTCACAGTGATTATTCTGGTTATTTATTCATGAGTCTAACAGCCTCAGGGTAGAAGCTGTTCCTCAGTCTAGTGGTTCTACACTTAATGCTCCTCAACCTCCTTCCTGAGGGGAGTGGGGCAAAAAGTGTGTGTGCTGGGTGAGTGGGGTCTTTCATGATGCAGGTGGCTCTCTTCCTGCATCTGGAGGTGTAAATGTCTGTGATGGTGGGGAGACTGACTCCAACATCTTCTGTGCAGCCTTCACCACTCTCTGCAGAGCTTTTCTTTCTGCAGCTGTGCAGCCTCCATGCCACACGTTGATGCTGGAGCACAGGATGCTCTCCACTGCACACCTGTAGAAGGAGGTGAGGACTGGGCTGCTCAGACCAGCTCGTCTCAGCCGTCTGAGGAAGTAGAGTCTCTGATGACCTTTCTTGATCAGGCTGGTGGTGTTGCTCCAGCTGAGGTTGTTGTTCAGGTGAACACCCAATTACTTGTAGCTGGAGACCACTTCCACTGCAGATCCTCCAATGTTCGGGGGGGAGGGGTTGTTGTAGTTGTGTTTTTTCCTTCTGAAGTCCATGACCATCACCTTTGTCTTATTCAAATTGATGTGAAGGTTGTTCTTCCTGCACCAGCTCTCCAGATGTTCCACCTCCTGCCTGTAGCTGGACTCATCATTGTTTGTGATGCATCCCACCACAGCTGTATCATCTGCAACCTTTACAATGTGACAGCCTGGATGGGTTGGTGCAGTCATACGTTAGCAGAGTGAACAGGAGGGGGCTCAACACACCGCCCTGGGGGGAGCCCGTGCTGAGTGTTATGGTGGAGGAGAAGTCGTGGATCCTCACTGACTGTGGTCTGTTTGTTAAGAAGTCTAGTATCCAGTTACAAATGGAGGGTCTTAGTCCTAGTGTGAATAGTTTGTCCATCGGGGTTTGGGGGATCATGGTGTTGAAGCAGATGTTGCAGCAGTCCACAAAGAGCAGACGGACGTGGGAGTCCTTCTGATCCAAGTGGGTGAGAGCAGTGTGGACCACAGAGGAGGTAGCACCTCTGTTGATCAATTCTCACGGTATGCGTACTGGTGAAGGTCCATGTTGATGTTGATGTTAGCTTTGATGTGGGTCATGAGCAGCTTTTGAAAGCATTTAGCCAGTGGTGGGCCGCCGACCGCTAGGTA
This sequence comes from Garcialebias charrua, assembly GCA_038048925.1. Lineage (NCBI taxonomy): Eukaryota > Metazoa > Chordata > Actinopteri > Cyprinodontiformes > Rivulidae > Garcialebias > Garcialebias charrua. The sequence continues at coordinate 12,426 of JBBPBX010030683.1, forward strand.
GCGCTAATGCGCTAATCCGCTTATAGCGTAGCTAAATAATCTGTTAGCTTTACAGCGGATTGACTAAGTTTTATAATTCATAAGTGGATTTGTGCTATTTTTATTTAAAATGTAGTACAGCTAATAACTAATTATCTATCAGTAAAAACGAAATAATGTATTTACGAGCTCGGACGACAGCTAACAGACTATATCCTGTCAGCGCCGGATGTGGTCCGTGACAAAAAAGCGTCCCCCTCAGTCTCTTGGTGTGTGCTCTCTCTATAGCAGTTAGCAGCCAGTGTGTTACTCTGCAGCCTTATTGCTTGTTTTCGAAGAGTCAGACGAAGACTTTTTAACATGGAGGGTGAACTTGTGGATGTTTCTCAGCGGCCTACGCGACGCGTCTGGATTTTAAAAAAAAGTTCGCCACATTAGCACTCTTCAAAATGGCGTCCGCGACGGCCAAAGAAGCCAGGATTTTACAACAAAACACGGTAAAACAATTATTTCTTTGCTGAGAAAAAATATATTTCATAGCTGACGTTATAGCACAAGTTTTTCTGAGCTTGAGAGTTTCACGAAATGGTCAAATCTGCTGGATTTAAAAAAAGTAGTTCACCATTAGGACTCTTCAAAATGGCGTCCGCGACGGCCACAGAAATAGGCTATATGCCACGGGTAGTGGTGACGTACTTTCGTTAAAATATGACCGATACGCTTCACTTCCGGCTCTCATCTACTGCTGGTGTTGTTAGCGGTAGCTTCTAGAACTAGACCATGTAAAAGACACAAAAGGTAAACTATCTGCGAGCTACTGGTACAACAAGAGAGATTTGTTGTGTGCCGTTGTGTCCAGTGAATAGCAGGTACAATAGAGCGCTTAGTTTTTTATATTTTAATGCCAGAGTTCGTGGCTAACCGAGTTAGCCTTAAAGCTAACACTCGGTTGTAGCCGGCGTTTTAAACCTCAGAATATTCAAGAGCCAGCATCAAACAGTGGTTAAAAAGGAGCTGTACCTGCATTGTTCCAGTGGAATAATTCTCCCTTCCACTTCCATGACCGGGGCTTTGGGAGAAGCAGCAGAGAGGACAGCGAGGAGGAGAACACAGCAGCTGCAGCTCAGTAAGAAACACGATTATCACTCGACTCCACACCCTGCACTTGTAGATTTAATGTTGGAGTCATGATGAGTGATTTAATAAAAGTTTGTAACTACATACTTTTAAAATAATATTCAGATTTTAACATATGTTTTCTAATCTGTAAATATGTTTGTAAACTCTTAGTAACTTCAGGGCTGTTACACCTCTGAAATATTCTCTGCTGTTTCCTTTAATATGAAACCAGAACTGTTTCACTCCAATTAAACATTTAATTTCCTGAGATGTAATTAATTTATTTTAAAGCATAACTCTCATAAAGAGTTCTCTGTTTGGTTTTTTACTTGTAGGTAAATATGAACACTTGTTTTTTTTCCAGGTTTGCATCATCTGACCTCCTGATGTGTTTCTGGCCCATGACTGCTCTGCTCTGCCATTCATGGTCGGTGTTCACCAAGAACTGAGAGGAACTCCCCATCAAGTTCAACTTGTGTTTATTTGTCTTATACAGGTTAACACAGAGTTAACAGTACAATGAAGTGCTCAGGATGAGAAGAGCAGATTTGACTTGCTAAAAATCAAAGAACAAACTACTGTATGTATACTAAAAGCATGCACAGTGAAAAAGTAATTATAATATTCACAAAGTCCTGAAGAGAGACGGATATAACAATGCAGCAGGATGAATTTGAATGAACTACTGCAAGTATTTCAAGCTAGTAATATAAGCTAACATGCACATAAAGTTTTAAATATATATATATATATATATAGTAATGGACCTACCCAGGGTCAAATTAAGGTTTTTGAACTGTCCAGTGATGACCTTTACTGACCACTCAGTAAAGCAAGACATTTACTACAAAATCATTCATTTAGCTATAATCTGATAAATATAGTCACCAAAAGAGACTATTTCTATCTTTGATTTTATTCTAATGTGATCAAAAGAATAACTTTTGTCATTTTCATGATGTGTGCTTTTAAGCTGTGTCATTCTGTAAGAGTTAAACTGTGTTCACTGCTGTGTTTAAAGGTGAAGCCTTCGGGTCACAGAGACCGGACGGTTTTGTTTAGAAACTCAGAGACAGTCTCATGAGCTGGGCTCCAGCTTTATCTATCTTTTTCCTAAACATTTCTCTCTGCTGCTGTTTGTAACCTTGGGTTTGATAAGGCAAGTGAACTCCTCTCTGTGTTCCTGTCTTTTAAGTTCTAACTGTGCGGAAACGCTTCAGTCTTTGAATGGACAGAGAGTTTGAATGGACAGAGACCTGAAAGCTCTCTGCCTTGCAGCTGGTCAAGCTTGGTCAAGAGCCAAAGACTAACTTGTCAGCTAGAACTGATGGACGCCTCCATCCAGTTCCCCGAGCAAAAGCTCCAAAGTTCCTAATGAACTTTCTTTGAGAAACATCTCGTCTTGAAGTCGGCCAGAAGCTGCCACATGTTTCTGACGGCTGACGCGGATCCGAGGAGACGTTGGAAGTAAACGACCAGTTCAGACGTACGAGGGCCGGAAGGACTCTGTGCACCTGGGAGGCTGGTAATATCTTTATCAGACGCATCGTCAAAAGGTAAAGCTGTTTACAAACGTACCTGGGATTTAGCCGAAGTCGGATGGAAAGTGTCATCTCTGGTTACACTCGAGATAAATAACTTAATCTCTCCAACCTCTTATTCCTCCTTTTCCCTTTCCCTCTCAATCTTAAGCTGGAAACTATTTTAAGCTGAAATGCCCCTCAGACTAAATATGTTAACATCCAATATTTATGTCTGTTGTGTTAAATCAAGTGTGCTGACGTATTTGAATTGAAAGAAAGTGAAATCATGTCAATCAAGTGTAATGGTGTTAATTTAGTTGATTTATTTTAAATAAATGATAGTGTCTCTTTGACATATCAAACTAAGTTAACGTGTCCATTGTCACTTAATGGCTCTGTTTATTTATCCATCATAAAGATCACAGAAATATTGAATAAACTGAAAAAGAAGAGAATCCGTGAAATTACTATTCAATCTGAATAAGTAAATTAAGGTAAAAAGGAGGTCAGTATTAAACTGACCCCCTCCAAACCCTTTACATCTGGTGGCCTCGTATCGGCTTCTAAAGTTTATTGATATCTGTGGTCTCGGTCATGAACTGTAACGTCATGTTGGCATAATAGGATCCAAGTTTTAGACTCTAACAGGTTAATTATTTTGGCTGGAAAAGTGTTCAGAACGATTGCAGGACTGCAGTTAATGACATTTGAAGCTGAAATTGTTATTTGTTCAACTTTTGAAACGCTATAAGTAGTTTGGTGGGGATCTGTCTCGCTGTGTGGGAAGTGTCTGGTGGTTCTGATAAGGACCCGGTCCAGATTACGTTGCACAAGCTGAGGCAATCTCACTGCAAAATGACCGCCGAGTCAAATTGCCTGAAAAGCTAATTTAACATCTACAAGATTGCTGTGCTGGTATTTTACATGTTGGAGCAGGTCATAGAAGCATATAACTGTTAGAACGGTGTCGGATAGTGGTTCTGAAACCCGAGTTCTGCTCCTTTAAAGTGGACGGAACCGACCTGAACGCGGCTCCGAGGGAGTCCGTGTCGTGTTACAGTTGACGTGCTGGTTACTGAGCGTAGCTTAGTCGTGCCTGTTTTAAATGTGATTGCCACGTTTCAGAGTTTTGGGGAGTTAATTCGAAGCGTTTGAGTTGGTTACGAGTCTATAAAGTTGTATTCTGTTGTGCTAAGCTAACGTTAAAGAGCTACGTGTCCTAGTACATGTCTGTTTATGAGCTGTGATTGGATGATACGAGTGCTGTGTGCTGTCAATCACTCATGTAGCGAACGCTGATTCGCTGTTGTGTGCTGTCAATCACTCTTGTGGCGAACGCTGATTCGCTGTTGTGAGCTGTCAATCACGTCGCACGCCGTTGCGACCAGCCCACTTTGTCGTCATTTCCGGCGCTACATTGGTCGAAGGTAAGAAACTACATTCGCCATTAATGCTTGGGTAATGAACTACAACCGCTGTGATTGATTGGTTGACGTCACGTATCTGTGTAGCGAGCTCCGCCTCGCTCAGCACAGCAGAGCTGGTGACGCGCTGCGTCGACCCGCCTATTTGTGTCGTCATTTCCTGATGCACTTTGAGTGACAAGCAGACGCAGTTCACACACACACGGTGAAAAGTGGTTTCACTAAAAGTTTAAAAACTCAATTTAAGCCATCTAAACTGTCTAACAACATAAACTTGTCTCTGACAAGAACGCGGTTCGAGCAATTATCACGTTCTTACTGAAAACTAACCCTAAAAGGTTGTTTTCTTTCCATGTACTGATTTAAACTCAGTCGCTTCGTGATAACATACTCGACGCTGCCCCCTGCTGGACGTTAATAGATGAGTTTTCTCTCAACACCTCATAAAGTCAGCATTTTTTATGGTGAAAATTACCAGCTTTAAAATTGTTCTGTACACAAACAAAAAATCCTGTTTATTTTAAATAAAGAATTTTTGAATAACAGAGGTACAGACGAACAATTGATGCTCATTTTAAATACTGAAGAGATTTAAAATAACACTCAAAAAGCATCTTTTATTTGATTTTCAGATTAAATAAAATAAATTAAAAAAATGATGGAGAACAGAGAATTTCCACATTAAGCTCTTCACATCTCTGAATTTTAAACAGAATTGGTGTACACTGTACACTTTTAGTTAAAAATTGCATTTTTAACGTTTTTCTGTGTAAAATTAATGACTCCAGTTTATTTTAAATACAAAATTTAAAATAAACAGAAAGCATCTGCTGACTTGATTTTCACAAAAAATCAAAACAAAGATAGCAGAACAACTTTGAGGATGTCAACAGACAACAAATTGATAAAAAGTCACTGATTTTTATTTGGAATGCCATCTGTCATGTTATGCTAAGCACACAAACACCTCCAGTTTATTTTAAATAAAAAATATTTAAAATAAACAGGTAATCCATTTTTCACTCCTGATAACTGTCAAAATACAGCAAAACAGTTTAGCCAAACTGCAATACATCTTTTTTAAGGCATAATGGAGCAGCATTCTGGGTACATTTTAGTGTGAACAATGTATTTATTTCGAATCTTTTAAATAGTGTTTGAGTAAGTAAAACGGACGTCATGCTTGGGTTAGTTAGTAACTGTTGTTGAAAAATAAGTTATATTTTAAAGTTAACACTGCAAAAAGGCATTTAACTTTTACAATTCATTTGAGGGTAAAACCTGAAGAAGGTACCTATGAATAGAAATACTTATTACACAGTGAAACACTTAAACCAGACAGCTGATTAGTTTGATTGACTCAGTGCTGCATTAAAAGTGAAGATTTATTTGCACACATTAAAATTCGAACTGTCTTATTGATTTTCACAAAAAATCAAGTTAAAGATGGAAGTTCAAGACGGTACGCGTCCAAGGCTCATACAGTATGTGCCTCTAGAAGACCCATACATCAGAGGGTACCAAGAGGAACCCCGGAGCCATGAACTGGCTCCCCCTGCACCTTGCACAGAGGAAAAATCTTTCTCATTGTGTGGTGACTACTCAGCTGCCCGAAATGTCTTGCAGAGAAACGATGAACATCCATATTTTTTCTTTGCCAGAATTTTGAAGGCGTATATAGGTGACATGATGGAACCTGACCTGGAAGAGCAGACGCTTTTCAAATCTGTTTTCAGGGATAATCTAATCCCTGATGTTAGATTCAAGTTGCCATGGAACTTGGCCTGGGGTGATTTAGAAGCAACATCTTTGCATGAAATAGTACAGTGTGCTACGGATGTCTTTGCATTTAACATGCAAGCCAAAACACCCTTACAGGTGTCCCCGAATGAAGCGGTCAAATCCCACTCGCTGGAGCTAGAAGGGACAAGTTCATCAACTCCCTCTCCTAACAAAGGCGAAAAGAAACAGACCTTTCAACCTGACAAACCACAAAGTGGGGGTATCCGCGGGAGAAAGAAACCAAAATGGTTCAGATCGAACCAGATGGGTGAAAACCAAGGTCAATCGGTGGGTGTATAACAACCTGCCCCCCACCGCTAGGATAAAAGGGGACTAATTATTATATACGCTAAATTAGTCAGGGGCAGTGCCTGGAGCTGACGGCGCTTAAAACGTATAAAGGTTGAGCAGAAAGCATAAACCAGTAAACAGAAAAATAATTCACCCCACATACAAGAAAACTCTCATAAACATCTATTGATATTAGCCATGTGATGACATTTAATACCCAATTTAAACAAACAAATCAGTTGTGCACATAAACAAACCCGAACGCTTCATTCCCCCACCATTTACATATCTGCAGCATTCCCAACATCTACATAGCTGCAGACAAACCCCATAAACCAAATTAAAACCCAAACTGCACCAACTTTCAGTCCAAATGCTCTCTCAGATAAAAAGTTTGTTTGAAGTGAGATGAGGAAACGCCCACTCAATCCATCCAGGCGTCGGCGCGCCGAAATAAAAAGAAACAATCTCACCAGAGTCTCAAGGTCCTTTTAGCGTGCCTCCCCTGCAGTCCTGGGTAAGGAGAAATTTACTAATCCACAGCGATCCCAACTCAAGGTAATCCACAGTCCACAGGCAGTCCACAGGGCAACGGCCTCACGCCAAAATCCTTCTCAGCAGGTGCGCACTCCCAGGTGAGTCAGAGAGAGAGAGAGAGAGCAAGCGCCGTCACTTCCTCCTCCTTTTAAGTCCACTCCCCCACCGTCTCCAAAACATATTATTACAAAACAATTTACACAAACAAATAAACAAGTTCAAACTTTCATTTGGAACACACTTGTTACCTTGCAGGAGACAATAATTAATAATAAATGGTCATATTTGCAGCGTAGATAATATAACAAGATAAGGAAACCAATGAAAATAAATGGAAATAAATCTAACGCTGTATAAATTGATCAGTGACCATTACATTCCCCCCCCCCAGCCAGCGGCTTATCGGGGCCGTAGAAAGGTTTCATGTCGGCCACGTTGATCGTATCAACTTTACTATTATCTGTCATCCCTGACACACGGTAAGTAACAGGACTAAGCTGCCTCTCTACCCTCACAGGCCCTGACCATTTGGGTGCGAGTTTCGCAGAGAACTTAGCCGAAGCTTTGGACAAAGGGTGTGCCCTAACCCAGACTAGGTCACCGACTGTAAAGTGTACATCCCTACGTCGTGCATTATAATACCTAGCTTGTCGGGCTTTGGCCAGACCCACATGTCTGTTGACTTCCTTTTGTATTTGTGTTTGTGTATGCAATGTATGATATGTAGGCATGTCTGGTGTAGGTGCTTGGTGAATGAGACGCTCCAGAGGATCCTTTAACTTACGACCGAGGGCCAACATTGCTGGGGAAACACCAGTGGTCTCATGCACTGCTGAGTTTATAGCCAGCCTGAACTCGGGGAGCCATCTGTCCCAATCCTGGTGTTGGCGTCCAACAAATGAAGCAATCATCGTCTTCAGGGTCCGATTGACTCTCTCCGTGAGGTTGGTTTGAGGGTGATAAGCAGTGGTCAGCTTTTGGACTACACCCCAAGAAGTGCACAAACTGGCTAACAGGCGGCTGGTAAACTGTGGTCCTCTGTCCGACACCAAATATGCAGGCACCCCCCAGCGGGTAAATATGTCGTTCCTGAGGATGTGACAGACTTTAGGGGTCTTGGCATCTCTTAATGGGAATAGTTCCACCCATTTGGAATAATAGTCCACCACCACCATCAACACCGTGTTCCTGGCTTTACTAGGCGGAAATGGCCCCATAAAGTCTACCCCCAACATTTCCCCTGGTGCACTAACGTCTGGTGACTCAAGATGTCCAGCAGGCTTCTGGTTAGTGCCCTTGTATTTTTGGCAAGTTTGGCAGGCCCTGACATGACTCCATACATCCTTCCTTACAGATGGCCACCAAGCCACTTCCAAAATTCTTAGAAGGGTTTTAAGCCTTCCCAAATGGCCTCCCACTGGACTGTTATGGTAGTAGGTGAGGAAACTTGCTACCAGATTGGCTGGGACAACCAGTTGGTAGTTGAATCCACCATATTTGGATGGAACGCCCCGGTATAAGACACCTTGTTGATAAACGTGATGTATTCGTCCAGGCTTTGGAAGGGTGACGGTTTGTCCCAGCTCCACGCAAAGAGAATCAATATTTTGGGCACTCTCAATATCTTGTAGTGAGCTAGGGAGATCTATCCAGTAGTCTTTTGCCATAGCAACATTGATGGTACCTTCCTGCCCAGGTGGTGCACGTGACAGGGCATCAGGGACAGCGTTACAGCACCCTCTTTTGTAATGCACCCGAAATGTGAATGCTTGCAGCCTTAATGTCCATCTAGTAAGCCGGGATGAGGTCTTTGGGCAGTTAAATGCCCAGGCTAGTGCAGCATGATCTGTAAACACATCAAACATCTCTCCTTCCAGATAGTGGCGCCATTTTTCAACTGCCCATACAACCGCTAGGCATTCCTTTTCAGAGGTAGAATAACGGAGTTCAGCCCCACGGAGTCCTCTAGAGGCAAATGCAATGGCTTTCTCCTCTCCCTCCACCATTTGCATCAGAACAGCTCCCAATCCCACATCGCTGGCATCACAATGTACCTGGAAGCCAAGGTGTGACTGTGGCTGAGCAAGGACTGGTGGAGATTGCAGCAGTGTTTTGAGGTGTTCGAATGATGCTTGACACTCTGATGACCACTCCCAAGGTACATTCTTCTTTTTTAGATTATTTAGGGGAGCAACCAAGTCTGCCAGTCTTGGTATAAATTTGTGGTACCAACCCACTAAGCCGAGAAACCTTTGCAGACCCTTTAAGTCAGTAGGAGGTGGGTAGTTAGAGATGGCCTGGATTTTACTTGGGTCTACCTCCACTCCTTTTCCAGAGACCACATGGCCGAGGAATCTGAGACTGGACTGAAACAGACAACATTTCTTTATGTTTAAGGTGAGATGAGCATCATGGAGTTTCTTAAACACAGCCTCGAGATCTTGCAGATGTTGCTCAATGGTGTTAGAGAACACGATGATGTCATCGATGTAAACAAAACAGTTTTTTCCTTTTAGTTCTCCCAGAACTGTTTCCATTAATCGCTGGAAGGTGGCGCCGGCGTTCCTCAGGCCGAAAGGCATTACCTTAAACTGGTACAACCCTTTGTGAGTAATCATGGCTGTTTTTTTCTTGCTCTCTTTGCTCATAGCGACCTGCCAATAGCCACTCTTGAGATCTAAAGAACTGAAAATTTGAGCACCTCGCAGAGACTCTAGGATCTCGTGTACCAGTGGCATAGGATATGCATCATGAAGAGTCTTTGCATTGAGTCCACGAAAATCCACACAAAAGCGTGGTGTGCCGTCCTTCCGTGGCACCAACACCACCGGCGCTGCCCATGGTGACGTTGATGGTTCAATTATGTTGTTTTGCAGCATTTTTTCCAGTTCAGCTTCAATAACAGCTTGTTTTTGGGGTGACACTCTGTAAGCTCGGCGTCTCACAGGAAGCTCGTCGGATGTCACAATGTGGTGGCTAATTATCTCGGTGGCTCCAACAGTCTCTGTCCAAACAGTGGGCCACTTCTGCAGTAGCGGCCGCACCTCTTCAGGCTGGTCTTCCAAAAGAGGGACAGCAGGTGTTTTAGCCTGTGAGTCTTCCACCACAGCCAGGTAAAAATTGACATATAACTGTGCATCCTTCCAACACAGCTCATCTCGTGATCTGACCTTGAATATGTATTCCATTCCATCCGGCAGCCCATAACTCCTGAGATGTGGCTTAAGGACGATCTGACTGGCATTCATAAAGTCCAACCCAAGTAGCAATGGCATACATAGTTGTTCATCCTTTATGACATGCACAGGGATGGTGATGTGGATGTCATGAAATCCTAGTAGTAGGACAGTTTTTCCCTCTGCTTGACTTTCTTGTCCATTAGCCATGACAAACTTCGGTACTTCACTTCTACTCAGGGTTTCACCAGGTGTTCTTATCCTCTTCCACAGGCTTTGTTTCATGAGGGAATAAGTACATCCAGAGTCGAGGACAGCATCTCCTGTAGTTCCCCGAATAGTTACAGGAACCACCAGCAGGGACAGTACCGCTTGAACTATGGCCACATCTCCTCCATGTCCCCGGGCTTGGCTGTGCTCAGTCTTTCTTCCTGTTCTCTTTGATCTGTCCGAAGGATGGGCCTGCTGTACTCTACTCCAGTATTCCCGGGAGTTGCTCCAATCCCTTTCAATCAGCGACCCCACTTTCACGAGTTGTTCCACCGTGGTTACGATGCCTCTTAGACCACTGGCCAGTCTGGGGTTGCAGGCACTCAAGATTCTGCGGACAATTTCTTGTTCAGCCATGTCCGGTCTCCACTTTAAGCACAGGGCTCGATGGTCATAAGCAAAGTCCCTCACACACTGGTTTGGTGCTTGAACGTTTGAGCGGAGCTGTTCCTCTATTTCAGCATGGTAGTCGGTAGGCAGGAAGGCTTCCAGGAATGCAGCCTTAAAGTCATCCCAATCTTTTATTTTTGTCCGTGTCGCCAGCCACCAGCTGCGTGCGGGTCCTTTCAGAACAGTGTTTAGTGTGCCTAGGAGCTCCACATCTGACAAGGGTCTGAGCGTTAAGAAGTTCTCACACTGCTCTATAAAATCAGTCACATCTGAGGTGCTGCGGGATTCCCCAAACTGAGGAAAGTCCATCTTAATAGGGGGTCTGGCAGCAGCATAATGGGATGTCTGGCTAGCGTCTCTCTCCCCAGCCAGTCCACCAATGGGCCCATGAGCAACTGGAGTTGAATACGTGGACGGCCCCCAAGAGAGAGCACCTTTGCGGACCGTTTGATTTAGTTCCTCCGACCAGCGTTTATCCCTACGCTTGAGACAGGCCCCAACCTCTTGGTCCATCTTCTGGAGGTGGTGCTCTACGTATTCCTTTATTAAAACAGCAGAGGAGTCAATAGCAGCCCTGAGTCCCTCCTCACGATGGAGGGAGCTGTCAATCGCATCTCGGAGGCGTTGTTCCAAGGCTTCAACTTTCTGCTGGAGGTCCGAGAGTTGTTCTGCCAATGTCTCAGTTTCGGTGTTAACCCCAGCATCCGCTTGAACCACTGATGGGTCCAGATACATGCTACTGAGCATGGAGGATAAGTGGGTTACATCAGGATTGTCTGGCTGTAGCCTGACTGTAACATGCCGGTCGAATTTCCCCAAGGGTGCTGAATGCTGATTAGACGCAGACCCCTCAGAGGAGGAATCTGAATGATTTGAAGCTGACATAGTTTGAGTTAAGGTCCTCCAGGCGCTGAAATTTGATGCTGTATGCAACAAATCAGTATTTGTATGATATATGTACATGTATTGGTGTCATGTATATAAAATATGCTGAATTCACAATATCAAAAAACAACAACAACTTGCATTTAAGCCACTATTCCAACCCCTAAAATTCACCACATACTTTCCCTACACCAAATAAATATAGACACTAATTTGGGCCTACAATATTTGTAAATGATGAACAAAACCAACTGAGAGGCTATGAAGTAAAATACTTATGTCTAAATTAATTTAGCTTTACTTCAAACAACCAAAAAATATACATAGCAGCCTAACTCCACAAGAACACTAGCTCCCCACACGGGCCACCAAATATAACAACCTGCCCCCCACCGCTAGGATAAAAGGGGACTAATTATTATATACGCTAAATTAGTCAGGGGCAGTGCCTGGAGCTGACGGCGCTTAAAACGTATAAAGGTTGAGCAGAAAGCATAAACCAGTAAACAGAAAAATAATTCACCCCACATACAAGAAAACTCTCATAAACATCTATTGATATTAGCCATGTGATGACATTTAATACCCAATTTAAACAAACAAATCAGTTGTGCACATAAACAAACCCGAACGCTTCATTCCCCCACCATTTACATATCTGCAGCATTCCCAACATCTACATAGCTGCAGACAAACCCCATAAACCAAATTAAAACCCAAACTGCACCAACTTTCAGTCCAAATGCTCTCTCAGATAAAAAGTTTGTTTGAAGTGAGATGAGGAAACGCCCACTCAATCCATCCAGGCGTCGGCGCGCCGAAATAAAAAGAAACAATCTCACCAGAGTCTCAAGGTCCTTTTAGCGTGCCTCCCCTGCAGTCCTGGGTAAGGAGAAATTTACTAATCCACAGCGATCCCAACTCAAGGTAATCCACAGTCCACAGGCAGTCCACAGGGCAACGGCCTCACGCCAAAATCCTTCTCAGCAGGTGCGCACTCCCAGGTGAGTCAGAGAGAGAGAGAGAGAGAGCAAGCGCCGTCACTTCCTCCTCCTTTTAAGTCCACTCCCCCACCGTCTCCAAAACATATTATTACAAAACAATTTACACAAACAAATAAACAAGTTCAAACTTTCATTTGGAACACACTTGTTACCTTGCAGGAGACAATAATTAATAATAAATGGTCATATTTGCAGCGTAGATAATATAACAAGATAAGGAAACCAATGAAGATAAATGGAAATAAATCTAACGCTGTATAAATTGATCAGTGACCATTACAGGTGGACTTCAAAAGAAATTGAAGGATGGGGACCTATACTCATGTAACTATGCGTTGTCCCAACAGACACCCCCGAGCCTTGGAACTGCACCTCCCGCACCTCGAACTGAACAGTTCGAAACAGGCAAAGAGTCACGAATGTCCCGGAATAATGGCCCAACACCTCTATGCTCGGAAGAGACAGAGGAAGTAAGTAGTTTGTCAGTAGATTTGAATGTTACTGTGCTTGACCAACCTGTTACAATGAGTGGCATTATCATTGATAATGACACTATCAACATTGACCAACCTGGAGCGATGTGTAGCACTGTCTTTCACAAAGACTCAGAGCACACAAATAACTCAGCGCACACTACTTCTGACATTGCCATGGATGTTGACAGCAAACCAATTGCTGACACACAACAACATCCTGAAGGTCATGATGCTGACAGCCAACAAGATGCTGACAGTAAACAAGATTACACAGCCAGAGTCACACGTGAACAGAAACGTGGACAAAGACCTGTGAGGTTTCTGTGTAACTTTATGCAAAGGGGGGTGGCTAAGAAAGCCTACCTGCCCATCACACTGGAAGGTGTCCTTGAGCGTGAAGCCCTCCTGGATGGCAGTTCTGATATAACTATTATGTCGGCCAAGCTGTTCGAGGAGCTGAGGACCGCCGCCAACGGTGTTGACGGGCAAATACCCTTTGAGGAATGTGCTATTGAGCTACAGGGTCTCGCAGAGACGAGAACAACCCTAACAGCCATAGCTATGGTTCACATGCAGATTGGCAAAACGACACTACACCACCCAGTGTATGTGTCCACACTTGACTCATTCCCATTTCTGGTTGGCCAAGACTTTATAAACCGTTTTGAAGCGATTATAGATTATGGTCAACAGAAAATGTGGGCAACAGTGAGAAAACCCCTGCCAATAAAAGTGCCTCCTCGTTGTGGTACAGACTGCCTAACCGCAGGTACCGCAGTGGCCACGAGGGACTCCCCAACCGTGGTCACAAGCCCGGTAAGTGAACCTTCAACTACAGGTGAGACAGTAGAGACTCAACAGTTGGACCAGACTCTGGCCCGACAAGAGAACCTCCTCTGCGAGCTGACACAGTCAGCACTCACTGAACACTACCTACCACAGGTAGTGAAAGGTGTTGAGATCCAAGGATCCTACACCGAAGAGGCTGTACTGTCCTATGGGACAGGTAATTCAGCCATCAGCCAAGCTTTCGATGAAACCTTGGTTCAAGGACATGTGAGTCCTGGAAGTGGCAGTCCGCGACATGCTGACAGTCACTTGGATTTCAGTGTCACAGATTTTGAGGACCCCTCCTCCAACAAAAGGGGGGTGTACTCTCACTCTCTACCACAGGTAGTAGACTGTGTGGAGGTCCGAGGATCCCACACCACAGACGCTGTACTGTCCTCTGGGACAGGTAATTCAGCCATCAGCCAAGCTTTCGATGAAACCTTGGTTCAAGAGCTTTTGAGTAAAGAACTACTCAGAGATGACATAGTTCTTACAGACTCAAAGAGCACCTCTTCAGTCATGAAGTGGGAAGACACACATCACAACGACAGTGACGCACCGCGGTCTGACCAGTCAGACACACCAGCGACTGCGCCGACAGTTGTGACACACCTGAATTACGCAGAAAGAGGTAAACGTACGGAGAAACGTTGGCCGAAGCCTATGAGGTTCCTGTACAAGCTTCCCGATACACTGCGTGAACGGCTTAAACCAAACCATGGCATCTTAACTCGTGCCCAAGGCCTTGACAATCTCAAGGTCCCCACCAATCTCAAAGAACTACAAAGTTTTCTTGGCGTGTGTAACTACTCGAACCAGTTCATAGAGAACTATGCAGACCTTGCAAAGCCACTGACTGAACTCCTAAAGAAAGACGTCCCATTTGTCTGGACTGACAAACAGCAGCAGGCAATGGACGCTCTTATAGACAGGATCAAGTCAGCCCCATGTTTAGTCTACCCAGACTACAACAAAGAGCTTTACTTGGAAGTGGGCTTCTCAGCTCGTTGCATAAGTGCTGGTCTGTACCAAATACACGACAGAGACAAACGTGTAGTAGCCTACGCCAGCAAGACGATGGCAGGACCCGAGTTGAGATTCTCAGACTGTGAGAAAGCTCTACTGACCACAGTGTGGGCAGCAGAACATTTCTCCGGCTACATTGGTGGACAGAAGATCGTTGTGGAAACACAACACCAGCCAGTGACATTCCTGAACAGCCAACGCATCAGAGATGGTGTGGTAACAAACTCTCGTGTTGCAACGTGGCTCATGGCGCTTCAAAGTTTTAACCTAGACATACGTTATGGTCAAAACAAGAAGTCACATCTGGGGACAGACTTGGCACTCTGCCAAAAGTGTACACAAGATGTACCAGCGACCCAGCCGTTGGCTGAGGAAAAAACCCCTGTGACTGAAGACCCGAACCACCACTTCTTTGATGACAATATCTGCAAAGATATGACAACATTGTACGTGGATGGATCTTCATTCCTCCGCGACAAAATCTGTAGGGCAGGTGTTGGAGGGGTCCTCCTCCAAGACCAAGAACAGATTACCTTCAGCTACAAATTAGGCTCTCAGACTTCTCAGTACGCTGAGATTGCAGGAATCCTAATAGCTCTCCAGATGGTAGTAGAACGCTCCATCAAGACGCTAGTCATCTGCACTGACTCTAACTATGCTCGTTTGAGTTTCGCTTGTCACCTCGCTGTGTGGAAACTGAACGGTTTCCTAACAAGCGACAGAAAAGTGGTCAAACACAAAGAGCTTTTCATAGCGTGTGATCACTTGGTGACATCACACGACTTACAGATCTACTGGAAGAAAGTTCCAGGGCATTCTAGAGTCCCAGGCGATGACAAGTACTACAATGACATTGCAGATTCCTTAGCCAAGGAAGGAGCCGACGAAGGTCCTCTATGGTCCTTCGACCCCTCCTGGTTAATCGAGACTCTGCAAACACAACCTTCAGTCAGAGTTATGGCAGTCACACGTGCACAGGCCGCAGCCAGACCTGCTGACAACGCAGTCTCTGTACGACCTGCACTGACTGACCCAGACATCATCCAACAGCAAAAGTCGGATCCTGCTATCAACTACATGATACTGTACCTGACTGATCCAGACAAAAACACTCCGTCTAAAGACGAAGTGGATTCCGATCCAGACCTTAAAGTCCTTTTCCAGCTGCGCAAACAGCTAAAACTAATCAAGGGCATCCTAACTTTCGCTCATGGACCAACGTCCTCACCTGTGTTCGTGGTTCCCCATGACCAAAGGGGGGTGATGTTAGTTCATGCCCATGATCTCCCGTCCGCAGGACACAAAGGAGATAAAGCCACGCTGACGGCATTAAAACAAATTGCCTATTGGCCTGGAATGAAAAAGGATGTCAAGGACTACATTGAAGGGTGCGTGGTGTGTGGCCAGTTTCAGCCAACCAGACCACTTCACAGAGCACCACTGCAAAGTAGAGGCATTGCATTCCCATGGTCTGACCTCCAGATCGACTGGGTTGGACCACTCACTAAGAGCTCTAGAGGAAATAAATATTTTCTCACGGTAACCTGTGCATTTACCAAATGGGTAGAATGCCTACCAGCTCCTAACGACACAGCACAAACAACTGCTATGTTGTTAATGAATCATATATTCTCAAGGTTTGGACTTCCCCTTCGGGTGAACTCAGACCAAGGTACACACTTCACAGGTGAAGTGATGAAAGAACTGTGGAAGACGCTAGGCGTCAAGGCCAACTTTCATGTCGGCTACCACCCACAGGCTTCAGGCCAAGTAGAGAGAGCAAACAGAACTGTGGTGAGTATTTTGAAGAAATACGTGGCTGCAAACCACAAGGACTGGGACGTGAAACTCCCTCTGGTCCTCATGGCCATAAGAGCCACTCCACACACATCAACTGGCATCTCTCCCTTCGAGATGATGACCGGTCGACAAATGACTCTCCCTCTACACCTGTTGTACCAACCAGGCGACGCCGCCATGGCGACAGCCTACACTACACAACAATACATGAAAGATTTGAATGTACACCTCAGAAACACTTTTGCTTTCGCCCAGAAAAACCTGGAAAGGTCCGCTGAAGGACGCAAGGCGTACTATGACCAGAAGGCCTCTCACAATGAACTCCAAGTGGGAGACAGAGTCTGGTACTATACGTTCGCCCCAACAACCGGGAAAGGAGAGTCCGGGACCGGAACTCTCGCCCGCAAACTAATGCCCAGGTGGACTGGACCTCATCTGATAACAGATAAAGTGTCCTCAGTCGTCTACGAAATCAAAATCAGCAAAGGCCGTAAAGAGCCAATTGCTAAATGGGTACATCGAAATCAGATCAAACCTTACAAGGCGTTCAATGACTCCACAAAAGACAAAGATCTCACAAACTCACCGACTTCATGGGATAATAAGGTCGTCCAAACACAAGTTAGTAAATAAACTAATCAGGTTTAAACTACCATATTTCCCACCCTATAAGTCGCCTTGTCCAACTTGATCTTAGAAACGCTAAGCCTAACACCCACAACATAAAACTAATCTTAACAAACGTTTAAATCAACAGGATCTAACGTGCCATTTGTTATTAAGAAGCTAAGACCTATCTTTTTGTGTCTCCCTAGGATCACGATGAAATCACTCCTAGTAATCTTCACCCTCTTGGGAACCATCCAAGAAGGACAGGCTGAGGTTGTGACCCTTGGACCCACCTCAGGCATCAGTCTTAGGGACCAACCCGGACTGCTCGTCACAGATTGTCAGCTGTACACTCGGAAGGTCTTCGTCCGCTTCGATCCCCAAACGGTGATCAATCAGCACATCAAAATCAAAGACGAATGGACTAACGAAACATGGTACACTTTACCAATCCAGAATGCAAGAGGTCAAACCCGACACATGTTAAAGCAGCTACGTAAGTTCACCCTCACACAACAAGAGCTGAGCGGAACGCGTAGACGAAAAAAGAGTGTCCTTAGTGGGCTTCTCAATGCTGCCTCCGCCATTGGATCTCTTTTTGGCTTAGGTCTGTCTACAATCAACAGTGTCAGCATAACGTCCTTAAAACAACACGTTAATGACATACAGAAGGAATTCCCATGGATCAGAACACAAATGGATCGGCAACAAACACAGTTAACTCACGTGACCGAAACGGTTCAGAAGACCGTCTTAGTGTTGAACACTCACACCAAAGAAATCAAGGTCGTCGCACAAATGGTTAATGAGCTAAAACGCAAGGTAGAATGGGACTATGCCTTCGCACATGCGATAGATAGTATCCTTGCTGACATGCTTAGAGATATCAGCTCATCAGTCGATGCGCTAGTTACAGGCAGAATCCCACCCTATCTAGTCTCTCTAGACATGGTAACAGACATCCTTAACACCGCTACAAAAGAAAAAGTGAGATCAATCCAGGCTCAACTGGCTTACACTCTCGGTAGCGCGGTCCCGATTTATGTTGATCATCGAGAATGCGAATTCGGGTTCATTATCAATCTACCTATCGTCTCTATGGACAACATTTACAGACTGAAAGATGTCATTAATGTCGGAAATTGGAATGGTGAGAATCACATCAAAATCCATACTCCAAAAGTGGTTGCTTATCACGAAAGCGACCCCACAACCTATCTAGCTCCAAACCTCCAGATGTGTACCCTCACTCACGAGATACACTACCTGTGTACAAGTAGACCTTTTATGTGGAATCATGCCGCAGGCATTTGCGGAATCACCCCGATTCTAAAGAACTCAAAGTGTTCAACGACCATAACCCCGCGCCACCTGGTCACTGCTGCCCAAGCAGAAAGGATTGGGTCGCGGTGGTTGGTCAACACTCCCGACAGAAATGCAGTCATGGTCTATGATCGCCCCGGGTCCATTCGACATTTGAATCTACCAGATAAAACAATGTGGATTAGAGTCCCAAAAGGAAAAACCATACACATTGGTGATCTGACGCTTTATTATCTCGATCCTGAACGGTGGGAAACGGCTCTAGAATACCCTGAGTACCTCGCAAACATGAGCCTACAGATAGACCCCGGTACCGTAAAGCAAATCCTATTCGAGGGAACTAAAATCGTCGATGTAGAACAAATAAACCAGGTTCTAAAGACTCTCAAATCTGAAACCAGAACTCCGCTTCCACCCATCACTTACGCATGGTCCAGCGCTGACACGCTAATCATAGTCGTGATAGTAATGCTTTCCATTGTAGTTAGCGGTCTAGCCGGTATAGTTGCGATTCTATTCCGCCAAGTCCAATCGCTTCAAGCCCAACTAGACGATTATAAGAAAAGTCGCGCACCCAAGGCGAAATTCTTAAAAAACAGGAAACCCAGAGTGGGCAGCGTGGGTAGCGTACTGGAATCTGACGACAAGAGTGTGTCGAAGCAGTGAAACGTTGTTTCCTTGTTGTTTAGTCATTACTGTTGTCATTAGTTGAGATACTGTTTGGTTCTGAACACTCCCAGCCAAAAAGGTTTTATATTAACATTGGTTAATGAATGATATGGATTTAACTATGCCAACATGCAGTTCATTTTGTTAAATCGCAATCGTTGAAGAGTCAATGTAGTTTAAAGTTGCTCAAGGTACAATAAACTACACTGGTCTCATAATTTCTAAATTGAACCGATTCGATCGTTTCTATTCTAGATTACCTATTCATTTTGATGAGTCTCGCCATAGACTTCAGAATTTATTAGGAATACCAAATCCTACGTCGTTCGTCTAAAAGACAACAGACATTTAGATCAAACTATATTTCATTTTTATTTTAGTTTAACCTAAACTAAGTAATGAATGGAGGAATAGTTTGGAATTAGAGGCCTTCGTTACAGAAGCCCTCCAAAATTTTATAGGTACAAATCCCTATATCTAATTTTACAGAATTGATCCACCCCTTAATTGGTAATTGTAGCTGATCTAAACCATGATAGCTTACATACCAGGTGCATATAGGTAAGGCTTAATGTAAAATCCCAATCATAAGCCCACCTTAAAAAACCACATAATTGCATGACACATAGAACCAGAGTGGCACTGACTGGAAACCAACCAGCCAACAACCTTCGATGTGGGGACCTGCAGCTCCAACGCTTGGTCTTCAACCTTCATCCAAGGGTCGCCTCCTCTGCGTCAATCGAGGGATCCCCTCTACATGCTGATTATGAAAACAATTGTTGCTGATGAAATCACCAACTCTAATCGTGGTGGAATTACTGCTGTGGAATTACCGCTGTGGATTATAAGACTTTGCTTTCCAAGGGATCACAGACTTTGTTTTCCAAGAGTTAACAGACTTTGTTTTCCAAAGGATTAAAAGCTTTTCGCAATGGGATTACCTCCGAACAGTATGGAATTTCCAAAACTTTATGGGATTATAATTTTTGATTTTTCTTTTCCACTTGCTGGATTACTTCAAGATCAAAGACAGTTCAAGGTTTCCTTTCGTGTTGGACCCCATCCCCAAGGACTGGCGATGGCTTCCAAAAGGGGGGAGATGTAATGGACCTACCCAGGGTCAAATTAAGGTTTTTGAACTGTCCAGTGATGACCTTTACTGACCACTCAGTAAAGCAAGACATTTACTACAAAATCATTCATTTAGCTATAATCTGATAAATATAGTCACCAAAAGAGACTATTTCTATCTTTGATTTTATTCTAATGTGATCAAAAGAATAACTTTTGTCATTTTCATGATGTGTGCTTTTAAGCTGTGTCATTCTGTAAGAGTTAAACTGTGTTCACTGCTGTGTTTAAAGGTGAAGCCTTCGGGTCACAGAGACCGGACGGTTTTGTTTAGAAACTCAGAGACAGTCTCATGAGCTGGGCTCCAGCTTTATCTATCTTTTTCCTAAACATTTCTCTCTGCTGCTGTTTGTAACCTTGGGTTTGATAAGGCAAGTGAACTCCTCTCTGTGTTCCTGTCTTTTAAGTTCTAACTGTGCGGAAACGCTTCAGTCTTTGAATGGACAGAGAGTTTGAATGGACAGAGACCTGAAAGCTCTCTGCCTTGCAGCTGGTCAAGCTTGGTCAAGAGCCAAAGACTAACTTGTCAGCTAGAACTGATGGACGCCTCCATCCAGTTCCCCGAGCAAAAGCTCCAAAGTTCCTAATGAACTTTCTTTGAGAAACATCTCGTCTTGAAGTCGGCCAGAAGCTGCCACATGTTTCTGACGGCTGACGCGGATCCGAGGAGACGTTGGAAGTAAACGACCAGTTCAGACGTACGAGGGCCGGAAGGACTCTGTGCACCTGGGAGGCTGGTAATATCTTTATCAGACGCATCGTCAAAAGGTAAAGCTGTTTACAAACGTACCTGGGATTTAGCCGAAGTCGGATGGAAAGTGTCATCTCTGGTTACACTCGAGATAAATAACTTAATCTCTCCAACCTCTTATTCCTCCTTTTCCCTTTCCCTCTCAATCTTAAGCTGGAAACTATTTTAAGCTGAAATGCCCCTCAGACTAAATATGTTAACATCCAATATTTATGTCTGTTGTGTTAAATCAAGTGTGCTGACGTATTTGAATTGAAAGAAAGTGAAATCATGTCAATCAAGTGTAATGGTGTTAATTTAGTTGATTTATTTTAAATAAATGATAGTGTCTCTTTGACATATCAAACTAAGTTAACGTGTCCATTGTCACTTAATGGCTCTGTTTATTTATCCATCATAAAGATCACAGAAATATTGAATAAACTGAAAAAGAAGAGAATCCGTGAAATTACTATTCAATCTGAATAAGTAAATTAAGGTAAAAAGGAGGTCAGTATTAAACTGACCCCCCCCAAACCCTTTACATATATATATATATAAATATATACACATACAGTATATATAATAATAATATATTATTATTATATATATGTGTATATATTTATATATACATATATATACAGGTAGTCCCCGATTTACGAGCGCTCTGATCTGCGAGGTTCCAGACTTACGAGCTGCGAATTTTTGGAAAAAACGAAAAAAATACTGAGTTTTCATGTGTTTTTTCACCACAGTTAGTTAGTTAAGCATATGGACACACGTTTCCGATCATTTTTATGCACTCATAAGCAGTTTTTGGATGAAAATAGAGTGTTTGTAGTCGCGCTAGCGAAAACCGTTCCAATTTACGAGCGAAATTCCGGATTTACGAGAGAAATGGCGGCCGTTCCAAATTACGAGATTTCCGGTTTACGAGCGCCTCGTTGTAACGGATCTCGCTCGTAAATCGGGGACTACCTGTATATATATATATATATATATATATATATATATATATATTTAAAACTTTATGTGCATATATATGTATGCACATAATCAACATTACACAGGTTGTGTGACAGGTTATTGCACAAGTAGTGACATTGAGATTTAATTATTAGTTATTACCAGTTGTTCAGTGTTATTTATTGATTATTTAACCACACCACCCCGTCAACCCATACCCTGCAGCCCGTTGAGTTCTTCCTGTTCTTAAATGACCTTGACCTTGGATCAAAGCAACGGGACCTTGCTGACCCGTACGGTGTCCATCAGTCCACGGTCAGCCGGATTTTCACAGCAACTTTTTATTGACAGTACTCGGCTCTACCTGAAGAGCAGATACATAAAAATCTACCTGCAGACTTCAAGGACTACCCTGACACTACAGTCACACTACTTACTACTTGTAAGAAAATAAAATGTTCAAAACATTCTGACTTTTGTCTTCATTGATGTATTATCACCCAAAAAAAATGTGTACTGTATTTTGGTTTAAGACAGGCTTAGAGTCCAGTTTTAGCCATTTTATTAAAAAGAAATTTGATGATGATGTTACATTACTGTACAAAACGTATGAGTCAAGCTAAATGAGGCACAATATTTAAACACTGTTTAAATTA
>JBBPBX010030684.1:0-14569 GCA_038048925.1 Garcialebias charrua
ATTTAGATATGGCAAAATAAGTGAGCAGTAAATAATATGAAGAGCAGAATAATTTAAAAATTTTCTAGCATTAGAGAGAACAGCTACACTTCTTGCTATTTTAGATTGAACATACTTAATATGAGGTTTCCAACAGATCTTATTATGAATCAATACTCCCAAAAACCGAATTTCCGTCACTTTCTCCAATATCACATTATCAATTTTTATTTGTGACTCACTATGCCCGTTACAATTCCCGAATAACATAAACTTGGTTTTATCTAAATTTAGAGATAATTTATTAATATCAAACCACTTTTTCAATTTACATAACTCTAAATTAATTTCTATCAAAAGCTGCCGTAAATTTTCACCTGTACAAAAAATATTTGTGTCATCTGCAAATAAAACAAAAGTAAACAATTTAGAGACCTTACATATGTCATTTATGTATAAATTAAACAACTTTGGCCCCAATACTGAACCCTGTGGGACACCACAAACAATGTCCAAGCACGAGGACTGGAAATCACCTATTTGCACAAATTGTTGCCTGTTACTAAGATAATTTTTCAACCAGTGCAAAACTACTCCTCTCAAACCATAGCACTCTAGTTTCTTAATTAGTATTTCATGATCAATTGTGTCAAATGCTTTTTTTAGGTCGATAAATATCCCAACAGCTGGTTTCTTTTTGTCTAGTGCATTGGTCACTTCTTCTATTAATTGAATAACTGCCATCGCTGTAGATCTCTGTGACCTAAATCCATACTGATTCTCTGAGAGTAGTTTGTATTTATTAACAAATCTATCCAATCTAGTAACGAATATCTTTTCCAAAATTTTGGAGAACTGTGGAAGTAATGATACAGGTCTGTAATTTGTGAAATGATGTCTATTTCCAGATTTATATATTGGGATGACTTTTGCAATTTTCATTTTTTGTGGAAATATACCTGTTTGAATTGACAGATTACAAATATATGTTAGTGGCTGAATAATTTCCTCAATCACCTTCTTTATTATTATTATATCAATGCCATCACAGTCAGTTGACCTTTTATTTTTACATTTATTAACTGTCTATAATTTCTTTACCTTCCACTGCTGAGATAAACATGGAATCTGGATTTCTACTACATAATTAAATTGTCATTTAGTGTTTCATTTACTGTGGCTTGCAGAATTTCATCAGCCAATTTAGGCCCCACACTAACAAAATATTTATTGAAATGATGAACTATCTCTTCTATATTATTAAAGTGTTTATCATTGTTTGTAAAGTGTTGAGGAAAGGTAGTATGCCAGGATGTTTTTCTAATGACACTATTTAAAATATTCCAGATACCTTTAATATTACTTTTATTTCTCTCCATCTGTTTGCTATAATAATCTTGTTTTGATGTCCGTAAGATAGTGGTTAATTTATTCTTATATTTCTTGTATTTATTTTCAGCCTCAATTGATCTATGCTTTATAAAGTCTCTGTATAGTTTGTTCTTTTTCTTACAGGCATTTTGTAGTCCCTTTGTGATCCATGGAGTTTCTGAGTATTTATTTTTATGAATAGACTTTATAATGGGACAATTTTTATCATATAAGACAAAGGACATGTTGCATTTTGGTGGCGGAGGAGGGAGATAAGTCTGTGAGCAATCGTTCAGATAAGCACAGTCTGCAGATGGGCTCAGCCGGCTCCATCTGAATGCACACAAGCCGTTTACGCATTGGCCGGCCCTCCCCGGCTCTCCCAGCTTCTAACCCGGGTTCGGCGTCTTCGCATTTACCTTTTCCGCCCGGGATCCACCCTTGTTCTGGAACCATCTTCACCGTGGTTCTTATCGGGCCGAGCCCGACAGAGCCAGTTTCAGCTCTCATTTGATTCGTTGTTTGCAGCAGGGGCGGGACTCATTCAAACAACCTCAGCGCGAGGGTTGAATTTCATTCAAATTTAACTACAGAAACGAGAAACCCCTAAAACAATTGTTAGCTGAATTAGTGTTTCTGAGTTAAATTTTTGTTAATAACTGATCACAAATCAGCTTATGTTACAACGTAAATAACACGAAGCGCACACCCATTTCCGCCTTTCAGCGCGACCTGAATGTCATTAAACAGCATTAAACAATAACTAATATTGTCTAACTGTTGCGCGCAGCCAGGGTTTTAAAATATAACGAATAATCTCTAACTTTTACGTGCAGCTAAAATGTCAGGAGGAGTGATTGCTATATGGGCAAGTTGGACACCTGAAAATTCAGTCCGTTCGGATAGCTCAACGAGTTAATGCGTTATCGTTTTGACCGGGAGAAGTGGGTTCGCTTCCAGCCTGGGACAAAGTTATTTTACTTTTTTTTTCTCTTTATTCACATTTTCTTTTAAATAAAAAGGAGTTTGTTAACCAAACAAACTCCTGGGCGACAGTTATTCCAACAGCTTCAGACTCTAGGAGAGGTTTGCAGTCAGACTTTTTCAAGGTTGCTTGGGGTGTCCCAATTAGATTAGTTGCTTTATTTATTTTTCAGGGCAGGCTACAGTGTACTCTGACTGTTAGCCTTGAGGCCTGGTGCCGTCTGGGTCCAAATCGTCCGAATTATGTGAGCTTCCATTCAATCCGAGCTGCAGGTCCCCGTCACCCGCCTGATGAAGCCCGCTCGGCTGTAAACGAGTCTCAAAATGCACCGTAGGTCTGCGGTCGTCCACCACTGTTTCCATCGTGCGATTCAGCTCGAACAACAGCTGGTTCATTGAGGTCACAGCTCGGATCAAAGAGTCGTTCTGAGCAGGAAGTTTCGCCAGCGCGTTGATTGCCGCGGAAGTCTTCCTCAGTTTCCAGTAGCAGAGTCCTCTGCATAAGCCAAAGAGCAACGCACCTGCTACCATAAATCCAATTATCCACAGATCTTCCACGTCCTCGACTGAAAGAACGGTCAGACACATCGTGGGTTTCCTCCGGGTACTCCAGTTTCCTCCCACAGACCAAAAAACATGCTTGTTAGGCTGATTGGTGACTCTAAATTGACCCTAGGTGTGAGTGTGAGAGTGGATGGTTGTTATGGTGTGAGTGAGACAGGTCCCTCTTGTAAATGAGTCCCCGTGACTCAACGAGGCTAGCCTGTATAAATAAAGGTTGAATGAATCATCTTCCACTCCCCCCACGAGTCCATAATGTAGCCTACCGCATGCGTGTCGAGGGGGCACACCGGTTCTCCTGGTCCGGAGCGCTTCGTGGAAAAAAATTTATTGATAGAGGAGACATCCCACGCAATTAAATCCATGTTCCAAATTGCTTCGAGTGAGCATTGAAGAGTTGCAGACGAGACAAAAATGCAAAAGCAGGGAGGAGGAAAACTTAGGGCAGGGAGAGGAGCAGAGAAGAGAAGCGACCTGCTTCGCCAAGAGCCGGAAGTTATGCATGTCCAGATGAAAAACCAAGTGAGCAAAATCATCAAACAACAGTAAAAAATAGGGCAAATAGCAGAAAGAGAAGGGGAAAGTATATTGGGCATAAAGGGATCCTCTGCTCTGGCAGATTTACCATTTTTGGATCTAATCAATGGCATAGTCCCCGACTACATGCGCTGCATTTTGCTTGGTGTGGCAGATACATGGCAACTTTATGGATGGATTCTAAAAACTTTTCTGAGCCATGGTATATTGGTGCACAAACAGCAGTCATGTACAGACACCTCTTGTCTATTAAACCTCCATGTATTGTTGTTCGAGTTCCGAGATCTCTAACAGAACGTAAATTTTGGAAAGCACATGAGTGGCAGCACTGGCTTTTGTACTACAGCCTGTCAGTTCTGAAAGGCATACTCCCACAGAAATATCGCTCTCATTGGGCATTACTAATAGAGGGCATACACATTCTGTTGGGGTCTGAATTAAATGCTGAGCTAGTAAACCATGCACATGACGCATTAGTGTACTTTGTTGGAGGTATGCAGTCACTGTATGATAAAGAGCACATGACGTTCAATGTTCATTCGTTGCTGCATTTGAGCAAAAGCGTTGTACACTGGGGTCCTTTGTGGGCTCACTCAGCCTTCATGTTTGAATATTTCAATGGGTACCTCTTGAAACAAGTAAAAAGCAGTCAAGCTGTACCACAACAAATATGCAAACGTGTCGCATTATCACAGGCTTTCCCCCGTTTATCAAAGCATTTATTGCAAAACGCATCTGCAGAAGTTAAAGATTTCTGCAATGAAATGAGACAAGGACACCAGGGGCCTCATGTACAAAGACTTGCGTGGATTTCCTACTGAAAAGTGACGTACGGTCAAATCCAGAAAAGTGTGTACGCACAAAAAAATCCAGATGTATCAAACTGTGCGTACACCGGAATCCACGCACATTCCTTTTGTACATCACAATCAACGTGGAACTGAGCGCACGTGAGACACCTCCCCTGACACGCCTTCATTTACATATGTTAAACAGATGCAAATTACTTCCTGCATGTGTGAAGGACATGTTTGTTTGATCCCTGCGCGATCAGAAATGATTTCTAGATTCAGGAAAATAATGAATTTAATATAATATGAGTGAGGAAAATAATCCTAAGTAAGAATAGTAATAAAATGTGTTCATCACGCAAAGAACGAGTGATTGTGTGTCGGTATTTGTGTGTGCGCGCACCCTGCTTTGGTGCGCAACGGCTCATCCATTCATTCTGAGTGAAAATATTAACTTTGCGCACGAGTTTATTACCATAATTACTGTAAACACAGAGGAACTTAGATGTTTGGTAGAACATAGATCTTTGTTTATTTAATAGATGACATGAAGAAACGGGTCTGTGCGTCTCAGTGGAGAGTTTTCATGACATGACGTGATGTTGGAGTCTCCAAACGCTGCGCGCGCCACAGCCTTGTGCGCAATCTGTTTGTCTGTGAAGCTTTTACTCTCCTACAAGTTATATATGGTGTACTTTCACGTGTCATTTTGGAGAAATCTACAATAAACGCAGATCATGAATCACCTCCAGCTGCCGTGTAACCGGCGAGGGTGCGCGCGCGCTCCAAAGCGCGACCACTCAGCCTTTGGAATCATATGGATGAGACATTCCATTGATCAGGCTTTGTGTGGACTGGACAGCCCTGATCGGCCTGCAGCTCCCTCTGGAAAGCTCGGGAACAGTTTGATCGCTGCTTCTGCACGCGTGATGCACGGTTCCTGCGTTGTGCTCCAGAGCGCAGTGCCAAAATGAAAAGGGATTATTCCTGAAAACGGCTGATAAGCCATATCCTAGATCAGAAAATTATATCTGTTTATAAATGAATGCTCTGCGTGTTACACTACGTATTTATTATATCCTCCAGTAAGGCTGAATGAATCCGTTCCTGTTAAATTTATTTTTGGCACAACTTTGCGCGTGCTTTATTTAACTGCGTCATGTGGATGTAATACTTGTTAATCGTGTGTTTGGTGGGAATATTAATCATTTTCACATCATGAACAGTTAATAATAATAATAATAATAATAATAATAATAATAATAATAATAATAATAATAATAATAATAATGAATTCAATTTATAACGCACTTTTCATTAATGAAAATCTCAAAGTGCTACAAGGTGCAACAGAATTAAATGTCAATAAAACATTTAATAAACAATTAAAATCAACAACAGTATCAGCTATGATCAAAAGTAGAATCATGAGGAGTAGAGTATGCTCGGTTGAAAAGAAAGGTCTTCAAGCCGCTCTTAAAGTCAACCACAGACTGTGGGGCTTCAGTTTCTCTGAATCACCTGTAAGTGTCGCCAAAGGAACAAGAACCACAGAAACGTGCGTACGCCAACAGGGGAGCTGGCGTGGAAATGTACTTGGATGCGCACATATTCACGTTCAGTTCAGTTTTGATACATACGGGGTTTTGCGTGGATTGTGACGCACGCAAGGTTTTTTTGCGCACGCACGGTTGATACATGAGGCCCCAGAACATCAAAAAGTATAAACTATTCTCTGCTGCAACTGTCCTTGGTCCACCAAGTGTAAGATTAATCTCTCTTGGTGACCAAGCTGCTCTCCACTGGTTCTCACAAACTCTGTGGTGAATTACCGCAAGAGAATTGCTGTAAATGGTGTTGTTGTTCATGGTCTTACAAAGTACATACAGTAAAACAAAGCAAAGGAACAATTCTGTTGTGCTTCTGAAAGATGGAAACACTTGGGCAAAGATGGGCAGCACGGTGGCACAACTGGTAGAGCTGCTGCCTCTCAGTGAGAAGGTTGCCGGTTCAAATCCCGGTCCGGGGCCTTTCTGGGTGGAGTTTGCATGTTCTCCCCGTGCATGCGTGGGTTTCCTCCGGGTACTCCGGTTTCCTCCCACAGACCAAAAAACATGCATGTTAGGCTGATTGGTGACTCTAAATTGACCCTAGGTGTGAGTGAGACAGGTCCCTCTTGTAAATGAGTCCCCGTGACTCAACGAGGCTAGCCTGTATAAATAAAGGTTGAATGAAAAAAAAAAAAAAAGATGGAAACAAAATTTCACTGTCACACTTCATACAGACAAGTAATCAGTGTCTATATGCTATTGGAAAATGTGATAATTGCACAGTGCAGAAGCTGGCCAGAGGTTCTCTAATCAGAACTGAACTGAGCTAAACAGTATGTCAACCATCCACTTTTCCACTGGCTTTCACAAAGCTATAGATGCAACTCAGATAGTTACACCATGAATGCATATACAATGTCCACTGTCCAACTCGATTGTATGTCAGCTACTGAACACACATTACTGTAAATGATTAAATGTAATCTGCATGTGAGCATGGAATTAATTTTGGGTTTATGGGCTGATGAGGAATTAGTCTAAACATTTATTAAGGTAACAAATGAGGTTGCACGACTGAAGAAAATGTACATTTATTGTTATGTACATTTATTGTTATGTGAATAATTTTGCAATGCCTGTTATCAACATATATGAATTCATAAACATATATATGAACCTTTTCAAAACAATCCTTTAGTGGTTAAAAAAAATCAGTATTATGAACTGGAGTTATGTGAAAAGACTACTAAGTATTGTCATTTATTCTAAAATATAATGTGCAATTTCTGTAATATGTTGATTGTGTGCAAAATTAAAACAGCTTATTATAATTAAAACAGCTTATTATAATCAAACCACTTTTTTTAACTCATCTAGCT
Source organism: Garcialebias charrua (assembly GCA_038048925.1). NCBI lineage: Eukaryota > Metazoa > Chordata > Actinopteri > Cyprinodontiformes > Rivulidae > Garcialebias > Garcialebias charrua. Next base: position 7,153 of record JBBPBX010030684.1, read on the forward strand.
CTTTTTCTACTATTTGTATTAATGCATCTATATTCTTTCCAGAAAAGAAAAAGTTTGTGTCATCTGCAAACATTATAAATTTCAAATTACTGGATACTGTAAAAATATCATATAAATATATCATATAAATAAAGTATAAATAATTTAGGTCCTAGAACTGAGCCTTGAGGAAGACCACATTTTATAGTTTTAATTTGTGACTATGTGTTGCTAGTCAAAGTCAAAGTCAATTTATTGTCAGAACTGCAATATGTACAGGACATACACAGGATTGAAATTGCGTTTCTCTCAGTCCCTCAGTGCAACAGTAACCATTTAAACACTAAAACACTGAAACATATAATAAACATAAGCATAAAATAGTAAAAGTGTAACACTGTCCTGAGTTTTTGCATAGTGGTATAAAAGTATGAAAATTTACACCAACACTAAAACTAAAACTAAAACACTAAACATTTAATGAACATAATACTGTCCTGAGTTTTTGCATACTAGTATAAAAAAGTATAAAAAGTATAACTATAAAATAAACTAAAGGTTCTAGCATTGACATTTGCAAAGTGGCAAAGCAGCATATGAGTTAATGTACACAGTATATGTATGAGGTAGTAGTTGATGTTGGTATAGAGGCAAAAGTGGCATATGCAGTAAGGCACATTGGGCATCCTTAAATAAGGCTGGTCAGAGAATACTGTATATGTATCAGCAGTGGTGTAGATATAAAAGTAGTGTAAATGTAAACAGTAGTAATAAATGTAAACAGTAGTAATAAATGTAAACAGTATTAATAAATGTGAACATTGAATGTAAGCAGTAGTATGTAAACAGAGAATGTAAACAGTAGTATGACTATAGGCAGTGATGTAATACAAACATTAGTGCAAATATGAGAAGTAGTGCAAACTGAATGAGCACATGACCGAGAGTTTAGTGAATAACCCGTTTGATGACACAGAGTCCAGTGTTAAAATCTTTGTGTTGTGTGGTAATGTGTGAGAAAGTTTTTTGTGTTAAGGCAGTTCAAATGGGAGGGGAGGCAGAGCAGGCAGAGTGTTTAGCATCCTGACTGCCTGATGAACAGAGCTGTCTCTCAGTCTGCTGGTTCGAGCCTGGAGACTCCTCAGTCTCCTCCCTGATGGCAGCAGGCTGAAGCAGCTGTGTAGTGGGTGTGTGGGATCACCTGCCATGCAGAGGGCTTTCCGAGTGAGGCGGTTGCTGTGTAAGTCCTGCAGTGAGGGGAAGGAGGTGCCGACAATCTTCTCAGCTGCTCTCACGATGCGCTGGAGGCTCTTGCGGCAGGATGCAGTACATGCACCAAACCACACAGTGATGCAGCTGGTCAGGACACTTTCTATGGCACCTCTGTAGAAGGTGCTCATGATGGGGGTTGAAGCTCCAGCCCTTTTCAGCTTGCGGAGAAAGTAGAGACGCTGGTGAGCCTTCTTGGCCAGTGATGCAGTGTTCCTGCTCCAGGACAGGTCCTTTGAGACATGCACTCCCTGGAACTTGGTGCCAAATTATTTGTTAATTACCTATTCCTCAAATAACTTTAACCACTGATGTGTAACCCCCCGTAAGCCATATTGTTCAAATTTTCCCAGTAGGCGTTCATGGTCAATAGTGTCAAATGCCTTACATAAATCAATGAACACACCCATTGTATTAAGTTTCTGATCAACTGCTGCAGCAACGTGTTCCACAAACTCCATCACAGCTAAAGTTGTGGAGTAGTTGTTCCTTAAACCGTAATGGTTCTCATTTAATATATTGTTTTTAATTGGAGTCCAGCCTTCTTGTGAATATTTTTTCCAGAATTTTAGAAAATTTTGGTAGTAATGATATAGGTCTATAATTTGTTAACATTTGTTTATCATCACTTTTGTGGATTGGAAACACCTTGGCTATTTTTATTTTGTCAGGAAAAATTCCAGTTAAGAGTGATCTATTACAAATATAGGTGAAAGCTTCATAGTGTTGAGTCATTTTAATGAACAATGCTGCAGATAGTGCATGCTTTTATTGTGTTTACTTTATGACATATTCACACTTGGACTTGTGATTCTGTGCATCAGAAGTTCAGGGATGACATGCAGAGTTAAATGTCATTAAACAAAATAAGAAAGAGAAATTATTGTACCTTTAAACATTTTTATTTAACACAAACCAATGTGTTATTTTAACTGAAGTAAACACGTTTAAATAAAAAATGTCTGCCTGAAAAAAGGAGCATTAGAACTAACAAAGGAATATCTGATCATTTCAACTCATTTGTCATCAACTCTAGTTAAAATATTGTCTAAACCTTGTAATGGGTCAATAGTGAACAATATTTTAACTTCCTGACACTATTTTCAAAACTTGGACATGAGTGTTGAGACATTTGGAGACATATCTTGTCTCTTGTCCCAACATCCCATGAACTGACACATTTTAATATTGCAGCAAGAATTTCTTGTTCAAGTTCAGAAGAAGTTGGTTTTCAAATTTTTTTGAAACCAGTCTGGCTCTTCTGGGAGAGAGAATCTGTCCTGCTGTACTGAACAGTCTTTCAATAATGTTTCAATAATATTTCAATAGATTTCAAATAGTGTAGTTTAAATTAAAGTTAAAGTGTGTCAGGTTAAACTGGCTCACGTCTCTTACATCTGGTGGCTTCTAAAAAAATTGATTTATATTGATATTTGTGTGATTTATGGAGAACGTCTCATGTGACATAGTTAGATTATCCAAGTTTATAGACTCTAAAATATATATTTTTGGCTGAAAAGTGTTCAGAAACTGCATGTTGATGTCATTTAAGCTGAAACTATCATTGTTCAACCATTTTAAATGTTTATTTGAAGCTATTGGTCAAAGAAATGTCACTCTGTGTTGAATAGTTGAAAAAGACGTGTTCACAAGCTGTGTGCATTTTTGTAATGACCGCTGCGTCATTGGCCTAATAAGCTCTGTTTTTACATCTGCAAAGGTCTTGTGTGTGGTGTTTTACATTATAAACTTTAATTTGTTACAGAAAACGTTTTGCCCTCTATCCAGAGGGCTTTATCAATTCCATTTTCTGTAACAAATAAAGTCCAGTTGTTTTTGTATTGAACACTTGTTCTGATTTTATCATATCCTGGATGACTGAGAATCTTCACCAGCATGGACATCATTAACTTCATGCAGACTCTTCCTCTCGTACATTTTTATCTTTAAATCACTTCTTGGTCTGGTGCCTTCATACATCTCCTCCTACATGTCTTTGCGTGAGTGCAGCTACAGCGTGCGCTCTCAGGGCATGATTACCTGCAGTGCTCCCTCAGTGAGAACTGAACTTGGCAAAAGGGCCTTCTCCTACACTGCTACTGTTTCTGGGAATATCTTACAAAAAGATCTGAAGCTCTCGACCTTGACCTTTCTAAATGGTTTTACGGTGACCTCTCTAAATGGCTTTAAGAATCTGTTGGAATCCTGGCAAAAAACATTGCAGACAGGTTCCTGTTTTTGATTTTCTACAACTACAGTACCTTATAATGTTTTGCTACTTTGCTACTTTGTTTTAATTTGTAAAAAAAAAAAAAAATCTATATTTCTCTCTTATGTTTGTCTATTGTTGATTGTTTAAGGAAACTCTATTGTTGCTGTTGTCATCATTCTTTAGCTTGTAGACAGGTTTCTCTTGTAAATGAGTCCTCGACGAGGCCCAATGAGATTAACCTGACTAAATAAAGGTTGAATGAAAAATTAACTGCAAGCACCAATCTTTTGGTGTTAACATTTTACAATAATGACATTCAGAAGTGAAATACTGTACATGAAGGTGCATTATTATCTCAAGATATACATACATGTTTGAATAAATGTGATGGACACCAACTGAGTAAATAAATAATTGTGTAAATAAATTCCCACATTGCCAACAGCTATGTAGACGGCTGTTTGCATGAAGATGTACCTGTTGTGGAGCATTTTATTTTAAACAGTTCCAAATACAAAGTGAACCTTAAAAAGTTCTTCAAAAGCTCCAAGTGAGCTGGTTGACTTGCATGGTATGATCTGCTTGTCCAGAACAATGAAGAACTTTTGTGGATAGTGCACCTCTGTCCCAACAGCAAGTAGGCTACGTAGTGAAGTTGATGGCACCAACATGGTCCTGGATGCTTGTTCCACTCCAAGAATAAAAAACATAAAGAAGAAGAAAAGGGAAAATAAGTGAGATTAAAACATTTCTGCATTTCTACTTGCAAGAGGCTTTCTTTTCAATCTGCAGATCAATGCAGTGTTAAGAAATAGTAAAACACCACCAGTGACATTTTAGTATATACATTTATTAATGTTTGATAATTTTTTTTTAAAGCAAATTGAAATAAATGTAGCCATGAGAGTCCAATAACCTGGAGGCTAGCACTGGCATCCTCCACAAACAAACAAAAAACAAATTTACCAGTAGCCACTTTTAGAATTAACAGTCAGCTGAAGGCATTTTTCACAAACAGTCATCTAAATGTTGTTGAGAGGCATATCAGTCAGGAATAGTAATAATATAAGCATTACATAATGGCTAGCATTAGCATGCATGCTAGCTCTGAAACAAATTCAATAAACAGTCAGCTGAAGGCTTTTTTCACCGCCATCTAAAGTTGAGAGGCATGCAAGTCAGAAATGCAAATAGACATTACCGTAGATATAGGGCTTTCAGTGATTTACAACTTACCTGCAACCAGCCTGCTTGTCACAGGCTCATTTTCCAGATTAAAAAAACAAAAACAAATAAATGACCGGAAGCACGGCGATCGGCAGAGATCTCATGTTGGACGTTTCCAGGATGTAGAAAACTGTGCCCAGCATCGTCCCATTGTTTTGTAATGTTGGGGAATAACAGTGCATGTGCAAGTTATAACTAGAGTGAATGGACAAGATAAGAGCGCCCCAAAACCAGAAATACGTCAACCAGAAAATGTTTTTTGAAACAATATAACTCATCTCTGCCTTGCTCCAGTTTTTGTTGTAATTAGATTCGCATGTTATGCACTTTTTGAATGACATGCATCAATATAACTCTTCATTACTCATAAAATATTTATCCTACACAACATATATTTCAAAATATTTTTATTTTATTATTTCATTTTTATTTAAAAAAATTGAAATCTTCAATGTACAGTAAAATGGTCCAGAAGATACAGTGAGGTGGCGCCCTGGCGCCATCTAGTGGCCGGCCACCCCTGCTGCTGGCTTCCTTAGAAAGAGAGCTTTTTATGTTTTTGTGAATGTTTTGATTTTTTGAGATTATTATTTTTCTGGACTGGAATTGAACAAGGAAAATATTCAAGTGAGTCTGAGTTAAACTGTGTAGAACAAAAGAGGTAGATTTTTTCAAATTAGTTTTTAATTGGCGAAAGCAGCATAGCGACTGATCCTGGAGAGTGGAGGGAGCAGTTTTATCCATACAGGAGCAATGGAGGAGCCAGGGGGTGGCTAATGTTGGCCTTGGCCCCCCATAGATTAATCATCAGCCAACCCCAAGGGCCATCCTGTCATTGGAGGAAACTGTACTTCAAAAAAAGCTAACTAGAAAGTATAGTTTCCTCCAATGATTGGGGTGGTCGGTGTTGTTAGGATTTGCTCTGAAGGCAGGTACGAACCCAATGGTGCAGGTAGGGACTCAGATTTATACAAAAATGAACACTTTAATCTTACAAAGCAAAGGGCTGGCAGGGCAGCCTAAACTTACATGAACCATGGAATGAGGAACAAGGCAAAGGCAGGCTGGCAGGACAAGACATGGAAGACCCAACGACGACGCAACAAAAACAGACTGGCAGACAGAGTATATATATACACAGACAGGGCAAGAGACACAGGTGGAAATAACTGACTAATTGGAGTAACACTAGGGGAGTAATCCCAGAGCCAGGGAACTACCTAAAACCTGTAACATGAATAAACTATGACATGAATAACTAAACTGGAGCAGGGAACATGAATAAACTAAAACATGCAAATCTAATTACAACAAAAACTGGAGCAAGGCAGAGAATTAAACTAAACATCTACAACTTGGAGCAGGGCTGAATTAAATACAAGCTGAGATTAATAAATACAGACCAGGGCCAGTGAGCTAACTAAGACATGAAACTAGACGCAGGTAAACATGGAGATTTAAACTAGGAGTAAAAGGACTGTAGATGTAGAAACTAAAAACAAATAAGGAACTGGCTGAACAGAAAAAGCACCACAAGGGGAACAGACGAAGGATGCCCACTAGATGGTGCCATTCCTACAGTACCCCCCTCCTCAAAGACACCCCCAGGCATCCCAAAGAACCCCTTCCAAAAAGACAAGAGCGGGAGGAGAGAGGAACAGCAAGGACGGCGGGCCCAAACACAAACAGACAGGGACAAACACCAAGACACCGGCTAAACACAACAAAAAATGACCGGGCGGTCAGCGGACCGGCCATCAGGCCGAGGTAGGTTGAGCAGTCGGTCGAGAGGTCGCCCATCAGGTAGGAGCCGGACAGGCGGTCGGCCGGTCAGGCGGTCGGCCGGGCCGACCACGATGAGCAACCCCAGGTGGTTGACCGGGTACGAAGACATCAGGCGAAGAATTGGGTGAGCAGACGTAATCGGGCGAGTCGGGAGAGACCTCTATCGGCTGCGAGACCTCTGTTGGCTGCGAGACCTTTGGACAACAGAAAACGTGGGTGGCACCCTCCAGGGCCCACCCCAAACAGGAAGCGTGGGAGGCGTCCTGCAGGACCCTCCCAGAGCAGGAAACGTGAGGGGCTCCTTCCTGGGACCCCTCGAGACAGGAAACTTGAGGGGCTCCCACTAGGGGCCCTCTAGAGATGCTGGTGCTACAGGTCCTGGTGCAGCAGGCTCTGGTGTTGCAGGCTCTGTTGCTGCAGGCTCTGGTGCTGCAGGCTCTGGTGTTGCAGGCTCAGGTTCTGCAGGCTCTGGTGCTGCAGGCTCTGGTGCTGCAGGCTCTGGTGCCGTAGGCTCTGGTGCTGCAGGCTCTGGTGCTGCAGGCTCAGGTTCTACCGCAGGCTCTGGTGCCGCAGGCTCTGGTGCTGCAGGCTCTGGTGCTGCAGGCTCTGGTGCTGCAGGTTCTGGTACTGCAGGCTCAGGTTCTGCTGCAGGCTCTGGTGCCGCAGGCTCTGGTGCCGCAGGCTCTGGTGCTGCAGGCTCTGGTGTTGCAGGCTCTGGTGCTGCAGGCTCTGGTGCTGCAGGTTCTGCTGCAGGCTCTGGTGCTGCAGGCTCTGGTGCTGTAGGCTCTGGTGCTGCAGGCTCTGGTGCTGCTGCAGGCTCTGGTGCTGCAGGCTCTGGTGCTGCAGGCTCTGGTACTGCAGGTTCTGGTGCTGCAGGCTCTGGTGCTGCAGGCTCTGGTGCTGCAGGCTCTGGTGCTGCAGGCTCTGGTGCTGCAGGCTCTGGTG
>JBBPBX010030685.1:0-35023 GCA_038048925.1 Garcialebias charrua
TGAAGCCAACTTACATCTTGATCTGCAATGCTGTGCATACATTGCGAAATGCAGATTCTCCCTGTTCTTTGTGAATGCGCACCACTCTTTCAACAGCTAGGTACACAGAGTTCCAACGGGTTTGATTAGGTCTGAGGAACTGCAGCTTGCATTCACGTTCAACAGTTTCAAACCCCTTGCTTGACCTGCTTGTTTTATTCCACAGAGCAGTACATTTAGCAAAAGAAGATCGAGATAGTCTTCTATAGGTTTCATGCTGGCCCACTTCTGCACGAGTGGCATCAACTGTTGAAATGAGATTCAGGAGATGGCATGCACATTTTTGGTGTTTTGGAAGTTGGTACTCAAGGCCGGTGTCATCATCCAGAATGGCAGCTACATCGTGATAATCCATCTCTGACTCACTTTCGTCTTCTGATGCTTCGTCCATGATGGAGTCTTTCTCCTCTTGTCTAGTGACATCTTTATCTTCTTTTTCATCCACACCATACAAACGAAAGGCTTTCAAGAAGTTGGAGCCACTGTCAGTTGTTGTTCTGGTCACCTTTTCCCTGATCTGATATTCAGAATGTATTCCTTCTAATGCAGCAGCAAGGACATCAAATGTGTGTGAGCCTTTAACACGCTGACAGGCCAAAGCAGCAGATTGCCTCTCTAGTGTGGTAGGTTCTATCCAGTGACAGGTGACACCTAAATAACTACGCTGTCTGGCAGTCCAGCAGTCTGTTGTGGTGGCAACATGGTTCACAGCGCTCAACTTTTGAATGATTATGCTCTTCAAGTTCTTTGCAGCTTCTTGTATTCTACAGCATAATGTTTTTCTTGTCATTAAAGTGCAATTAGGATGAAGAGATTTAATTATGTTCTTAAAGGATGGTGCCTCAACCACAGAAAATGGTTGGCTAGCTTCACAGACAAAATTTACAATGAGCCTATCCAGCTTTGCCTGTGTTACTCGTGGAGAGATGAGGGAATCTGTGATTTTCACACTCTTCATCGGTGGCTCATTAGAAGAGGAGGATTTTCGCTTCTTGTTGGAATCTACCAACTCAGTATATTTCATCAAGCTGTTCGGATGGATTCTCTGTTCACAAAAAAATAAAAATAAATAAATAAAACAAATAATAATATATAATCCACACATCAAACATTTCAGATAAACCTATTACATTTTCAAAGACATGCCAAATCATTGAGTTAATAATACCGGTAATTATTATTTAAAAAAGCTAAGTCTGGTCCTTTGGACATTCAAAAAACAAAACAAAGCTTTGTTTTGTTTTTTTAATGTCCAGAGGACCAGACTTAGCTTTTTTAGATTTTTCTACCTGGATTATTGAGCATATATCAGGGAATAATAATTATTATGATTACCGGTAACTTGTTTGACCCGTGTCTTTACCAGGGCAAAAACTCAGTAAAATAGTAGTTTAACCAGTTACTGCTGACTTCCAGAAACTAGCTATTCACATGTTAACAGAGGGCATCAGCCTTGATCGTCAAAGTATAGGTCACTGATGGCTGCTTGCTATTCAACAGTAGCTGAGTGGCTCTTCACATTCTCAAGGTACAAACAATGGGGAGACCGGTCCTTTTCTGTTGCCGGTCCAAAAGCCTGGAACAGCCTCCCCCTTGAGCTGCGTGCCACCTCTGATCTGACTCTGTTCAAAACCAGACTGAAGACCCACTTGTTCAAAAAAAGCTTTCTTCTATTATTATTATTATTCTTACATACTCTTGATCGATCGAGAGAGAGAGAGATACACTATCACATACAATGCTGTTATTGCATCACTCAGCCCTCTGTGAGCAGCATAACAACCGTAATTAGCATAACAACAATAACAGAGGGCTGAGTGATACTAGCAATAACAGCATTGTAAGAGGGGGACAGTTGAACCCGGAGGCCTCCACCTCTGTTTAATGATGGACAGTTTCTTTTCACAAAGATGGCCTCCTTTACTCCTCTCTCAAACCATCGTTCCTCTCTATCAAGGATGTGAACATCTTCATCCCTGAAAGAGTTGGCCTATACAAACGTATTGATCACTTGAAACATTTTCAAAATAAACATTTTACAAGTCTTTTTTGTAAACATATTATTTGTTTAGTGAAGTAAAGACACTATTTTTTATATAAAGCAAGTATTTCTTTATTCATTCAACCTTCATTTATGATATTGAAATCAAGAAATACCTTATTTTTTTATCAAAAGTATTTATGTTTACGGTAATGAACTCAGACTATCGGTATTTTGTTTTATAAAAACAAGTATTTCTGTTTAATAAAGTCAAGAAAGACCATTATGTTTTTTTAATATTTTTGTTTTTAGCTACATTAGCATTTTGCTCATGTGTGCTCACAGAGTGTGAACACGTTTTTAGTAACACACCACGTAACATTCAATAGTCACATCATACACAGTTTTAAAGTTATGCATGCTGTTGTAATAGAGCTGACATCATTACACACACAAAAAGAAAAAAATAAAGGTAAACTTACCGCAACGTGTTTTCTCAAATTTGACGTCGAGTTCATGTAGGCTGAAACATCTACAAGTTTTGGCAGACACAGCTGACAGCGCATGATGTAACTGTTCTTTTTAGATGACTGAAAGGTGAACATAGATCGTATGTGAGGCCAGGGGTGCTCTGAATTCGCTTCGCCAGCTTCTGTCGCCATTCTTTCAGGAACCGTCCGAACGTCTTTCTCTCAAACCGCTTTCATCTCAAACCGAGTCCAGAATCTCAACGTCACTGGCCTGCGCCGGCTGCGTGGAGAGTTTGTTGTGGTCACGTGACTGGTTGGCTTCACTTGATTGGTTACATGTCAGGTGACAATAAGTAACGCAATAAATTTGCCGCAAATGTTTTTATATATTTTAAACAAAAAGTAACGGTAGCGATCGGCAGAAAGCCCATAGTAACGGAGTAAAAGTTGCAGTTTCCTCCCCTAAAATTTACTCAAGTAAAAGTATAAGTCTTTCACATTTAAACTACTCTCACAAGTACAATTTTCTCAAAAAGTTACTTAAGTAAATGTAACGGAGTAAATGTAACGCGTTCCTACCCACCTCTGTGGACAGCCATAGTAGAAAAACATCCATAACCTTTGACCAAAAATTACTTATCAGAGTCAGGATGATCTGTTAAAAGAAGAACTTCAGTGTCTTCTGTTCCTTCCCCAGATGCAGACACAACTAGGCTTGTTATAGATTAACCGATTCGACCTTGACAAGCTAGCGATGTGGTTGCATCGATAGCAGCCACGTAAACCGACAGCAACCAGCCACAAATTCAGAGATGAACCGGTTGAAAAGACACGGACCGGTTATCGCGAGACTTGCTAGGTTTACAATGCGTTTCTAAAACAACGCGAGAGCGAAGCTATTCTCACGCATGCGCCATAGCTCACCAAGAGCACGAGCGAGCATGGATGTAAATAGTAGCCGCGCGCGCTAGCGAGTCACCGCGAAAGATTTTCAACACATCAGCCAGACAAAAATCTAAAGTGTGGAACGTTTTCGGGTTTTACTAGAAGGACGGAAAACTCGACAAAAGCCACGCTATTTGTAAGCTATGCAGCGCACCTCTGAAGTACACTGGTAGCACAACAAACCTCGACCAACAACTTTTCAAGCCTCACAACAACGAGCAGGATCATGCAGCTGCCACACACAAAGCGACGGGTAACGTTATCACTAAATTTTACGGGCAACTCAGTGATAGTTCACGAGCTACACAGGCCTTGAAGATCTCTTCCACACTGTTTTAAGTCCCTGCCCTTCCTCAGTAGCAGTGATAACTCCTGTCAATGAGCCCACAGAATGGGTGAACAGTCTTGTTGTTACACAGAAGAATAAACACGTTGTTGGACCCGAACTGCGTTGTCTCAGCCTTCACCTATAATATAAGCTGCATGACTATGACCCACAGCCATACAAGATTAATAAGAAGCATAAAGCTACAACAGTAGCCATGATGCAGAGAGGACATTCACAGCTAAAGCAACATCCCTGCATCACAAGGTAAATCCCTCAGCACACTGTCAAAATACATCTTACAGTCTGCTGTGTTTTGTTGCTGTCACTAGATTTATTCTGCCTACTGTTTTTTGATTGTTTACACTGCATTTAACCATACTGTACACTCCGCTCATTCTCAATCAGTTCATCTGGACAGTTTCTTTTTAGTAGAAACGTTTCACCCTCACTCCAGAGGGCTTCGTCAGTCAGAGTAGTCCAAAGCAAACTGAAGCTACCCCACCAAGTAAACAACTTAAGTGGACCAACCAGTTTGCTGTAGCCAAGATGGTTTCTGGGGGCTTGTCCCTCGTCGACTCCTCCCAGGCAGGCAGACATGTCCAAAGTGGTTCAAGACAATAAAGTTAATTCTCATTAACTCTATAATTAATTCTATACCTGGACTATTGAGAATTAACTTTCTTGTCATACTGTACACTAAATGTAATGTCATGTTTTATTTCTAGGTAACGGGGGATTCAGTTCAGAGAGGTCCAGTGCAGACTGAACCTGCAAATGGAGATCTTGATGTCTGCAATGATGCACCCCAGACCCAAGATGAGCATACAGGTTTGTGTTTTATAACTTGTGATCAAGAATGAGCTGACTTTGTCTTAAACTTGTGCTGCAGTCATTGTATCAGCATAAAACACATTCACAATAATGAGAGAATCTGCATGCACAGAAAGAGTTAAATAATCATCATGATGATAATGATATATCTTTTACACATGTACACGAGTCCCTACATAAATAAATTCTGAACATCAGATGAAGATTTTTACATAAAATGGTAAAGTCAGTTAAAAAAAACTTCATGGCAAACATAGCCAGTAATATATGGTGCATGTTTTCTATTTCAGATGATGAACCACCTTGTAAAAAGAAGAAAATGTCAGCGCTGGACGAGCTGTTGGGAGACTTTGAAGTGAGGATGGCAACTAGATCTGTGAGGGACCAGGCCAGTGAAGAAGTCAAGAGGTAAAGAGAGCATGTTTTTATATTAATCCGTGCCCACCTGCTCACACAAACTCATGTTCGTGCTGCTGTTGTTAGGTGTACTGTTCTTGCATTATGTTTTGTATTATTAAGTTCAAGTTCAAGTGTTTATTTGTCATATGCAGGTTAACACAGGGTTAACTTAGTACAATGAAATGCTCAGGATGAGAAAAAACGATTTTGACTTGCTAAAAAACACACAACAAGCAAACAGGAAATACTAAAGCATGCAATAAGGGTACAAAATAAACTACCAAAAAGTGAAACAGTAATTATAATATTTACAAAGTTTCTGAAGAGAAAAATAGTAAACAACATGGTAGAATTTTAACGGTGAAGCAGGATGAATTTGTGTGAATAACTATTTCAAGGTAGTAATGAAATATAAGCTAAAATGCACATGATCTATATTGCACATAACTACCAAACTACAGGTTGTGTGACAGGTTATTGCACAACAGGTTATTGCACAGGACTCAGGAGCTTTGTGCTTATAGCTTATTCCTGGGTTTTTTTTCCTAGTGATTTTTATTTTATTACATGCTGCTGTAACCATTTGTGCCTTTTATATTTTTTCTGTATTTTCTGTAGGAAATTTTCTTTTAGCTGGTCTTTAGGTCCATGTTTAAAAATAAACACATTTAACATGTGATTATTTTGTTTGGCTTTTTACTTTATTTTTACCAGTGCTTTACAGCACCCTTTTAGATATGATATATGTGGACTTTTACAAATTTAAAAATGCTCTAAGAATGTCACATTGATAGAAATGGTCCTTTTTCTTTCATAATGAAATATTTGTCTACCGGTACATCAACAAATATTAAAACGTAGAATTATTTGAAATTTAATCGAATCGAACCGAATCGAACCGAATCGCTTTTACACTGCATCGAATCGAATCGAATCTTTCCGTTTTTAAAATAAATCTTTTTTGAATCGAATCGTAACCCATGTATCTAGATGTGAATCGAATCGTCTGTCACACAGAGATGTACAACCCTAGTCTTGAGTAAGTAAACACCTAAACTTTTACTAAAATAACAGTTTTAAAATGTTGTTGCGTGTATTTAATCACACACACAGCTTAAGCGTATGCTTGTGAACACAGAACACATTAAAAATCTGTGTTTAGTTGCATGGCATGCGGTGTACGGCTGTGTTTTTGTCGTTGTTTGGATCACAACAGTGTTGTAGGCCAGCTGCAGTGACTTTAATTCGCCACATTTTATTATTTAGCACATTACATAAATAACTTTTCATAATAAATGTTATTTTAAAATATTGTAAAAAAAAAAAAAGTAATTGAAGTCAGCCAGGATGGACTCTGGGCCTCCTGCTCTCCGACAGGATGGACTCTGGGCCTCCTGCTCCCCCACAAGATGGACTTTGGGCCTCCTGCTCCCCCACAGGATGGACTCTGGGCCTCCTGCTCCCCCACAGGATGGACTCTGGGCCTCCTGACATGGACTCTGAGCCTGCGGTAGACTTAATGCACTCTAGACTTAAAAGCACTCTTAATAGACTCTAGTTTATTTTGCACAGGTTTTGCACAGTAAAAACTGTGGATTTTCAGTTGTTACTTCTTTAAACATGTCTGCATTTATATATTTTTTAAGTGATTCTATTTCTTTGTGTTCAAATACAGTCAATGGCCATGGTGTGTGGAAGTACATTTTGTCTGGAAGACAATTGTTTTGCACATTCATAATTTGTTTTTCAAGCAATTGTGTTTTTTTTATATAAATACAGTCACTGACCAGACTACAGATAAACTTTTTTTAATGCATGACTGTGTACCACTCATTTAATAAATTTTTCTAAATTTTCTTCTTTTTCAACACATTGATTGTAATTTTGTAAACTTTAAATAAACTTTCAGACAACTGTGATTGCATTTTACTATCCAAAAAAGCTAAGTCTGGTCCTCTGGACATTCAAAAAATAAAACAAAACAAAGCAAAAAAAAAAATGTAGAAACGTTTCGTCTTTCGTCCGAAATAGGGGTGGGCGTATCGATTCTAGTATCGATACTATCGATACCAATGTGGTACTTGGTATCAAATCGATACTAGCGCTGTGGAATCGATACTGTCCTTTGCCTGCAACATCTGTACCTGCAGAAAGGATTTTCTCTAAGGCAGGACAGTTAGTGACACAGAGAAGAAGTGCAATTAAAGGGAAAAATGTAAACATGTTACTGTTCCTGAACAAAAACCTTTAAGTCATTTCCAACATGTAAATAGAGCCCAAAGGGCTCCTTACACATTATTTGCAACACTGACTTTTTTTTTTTTTTTTTTTTCAAAAAACATCTGTGCAATAGAAGTTGTTTTCTTATCACTGTTTTTGTGATTTTGACAGTGTTATGTTTTTGTAACATTGCTGCTTTTTTGTTATTTTGCACTGGTGACTTTTATTTAAACAACTGTGTGTTGTAAAAGAGGTGATGGGCAAATATTTTGTTACTCACACTGTTCAATTTTTTATACTGCTGCTGCAGCTAGTTGATAGAGCATTTTTATTTGACATTAAAACATCTGTGCAATAGAAGTTGTTTTCTTATCATTGTTTTTGTGTTGTTGGCAGTGTTATAATTTTGTGCGGCTCAACAGCGCCCCCAAGTATCGGAATCGGTATCGAAGTATGCGATTCTAGCACAGTATTTACTTGGTATCGGATCGATTCCAAAATTCTCAGTATCGCCCACCCCTAGTCCGAAAGACTTCCTCAGTCTGAGTTGCTGTATTCAGCTCAGTCTTATAAATAGCACCCTCTCACAGTGTTACACAACCAGTTGGCTGATGACAGCCTGAAACCAGCTGCTCACATGATCAAGGAGGGCCATCAGCCTAACAATGGATCATTAGCACCCTGATGGTTGTTTGCTATTCACAGAGGGCTGAGTGATACTAGCAATAACAGCATTGTAAGAGGGAGACAGTTGAACCCGGAGGCCTCCACCCCTGTTTAATGATGGACGGTTTCTTTTCACAAAGATGGCCTCCTTTACTCCTCTCTCAAACCATCGTTCCTCTCTATCAAGGATGTGAACATCTTCATCCTTGAAAGAGTGACCGCTGGCGTGGAGATGAGTGTAGACTGCAGAGTCCTGACCTGATGATGTTGATCTTCTGTGCTGGGCCATCCTTTTGGCCAGTGGCTGTTTAGTTTCCCCGATATAAGACTGATCACAGCCCTCCTGACACTGAACAGCATACACAATATTACTCTGTTTGTGCCGGGGGACTGGATCTTTGGGATGAACCAGTCTTTGCCGTAATGTATTTTGGGGTTTAAAAGCCACTGGGATGTTGTGTTTAGAGAATAAACGTCTCAATGTCTCTGAAACTCTCGCGTTACCACCACCGATACCTTTCCTGCCTGTCCCCGGTGACCCAGCTGTCCCGTGGGACAGATGGCTGACGGCGTTTGAGGATTATTTGCTGGCTTTGGGACACACTGACCTGGCGGAAGCAAGGAAGTGCGCGCTCCTCCGCCATTGTCTGGGCCAGGAGGGTCAGAGAATCTTCGCAACGCTCACGTTAGCGGACAATAAATACGCCACGGCTACGGCCGCACTGAGGACTCATTTCAGCTCCGGACGGAGCCGGCGGATGAACCGCTTCGGGTTTCGTCAGAGGACGCAGCGGCCGGGTGAGTCTGTCGCTCATTACGTCTCAGCACTACGAGAGCTGGCTAGACTGTGACATTTTTAGCCATTGTGCTGATATGAACTCAGGAAAAACAACCTTGACGTCTTTTATACTGAAGTGGGTTTAGCCTAACCAGGGGTTGCTAGGTGAGGGGCTGGACTCAGGTTGGGGTGGGTTGTCCTACGGCTTGTGACATCACAAGCGCCAGGATTTGAAATCGAGACATTAATATCCCTGAAAAATAAATATACTTAGAGTAAATATACCACTGGGTGCATTTTTTTTGGTACTAGGACTGGTTTTTTAAAGGGGACCACACATGCAAAATTCACTTTTTAATGTTTTTTTACTCAACTTTGGGTATGTACTTAATAAAAAACAGTCCTAAAGGGCGAGATACACTCGAGCGTCCTCACGATACGCCAATACGCAGCGTACGTACGCCCCGTACGCAGCGTAGCCCCGCGTAGCCCCTCAGGGCAAGTACGCGCAAAAGTATTTTTTTACTACGCATACGCGATTTCGCATACGCGATGCGCGGTGTCTGACCTAAACTTCCCCGGCGCCGGACTGTTTTGTATGTTACACAAATGAAATAAATTCCTCTTTTTTATCGCTGATCGGGCCTTTTCTTTTGTTTTTTTGCCTAAAGTCAAGTAACCGCTTCTTCCTCCGTTCACTCGATGAATGAAATGAATGAATTCAGGTCCTACCTGGGTGCGCGATGTTTTATATATTCCCTGGTGGGCTGTGGTGGGCTGTGGGCTGCAGGAAAAGCACTCCGTGCTCAGCTGCTCATATTACAACAAGGAGAACGCGAGCGTTTGGAGCGAAAAACTAGCGGAAGTGACGATCGGAAGTGACGGTACGGAGGAAATGACGTTAGAATTTGGAGCGAAAACACGAGAATCTACGCGAGAACGAAAGCCGAGTGTAGCAGCGGCTCCGTATACGCGCGTATCTCGGGCTTAAGGCCAAAGAAATGCACCCAGTGGTTTATTTACTCTAAGTAGATTTATTTGTCTGTGATATAAACGGTTGGTTTCTCACTTCCTGCGGTTTGTGACGTCACAAACCACAGCCAATATGCCACAACCCACCCCAACCTGAGTCCAGCCCCTCACCTAGCAACCCCTGGTTAGGCTCAACCCACTTCTGTATTAAACACATGACTGTTGTTTTTCATGATTTCATCTCATCTTTTGTTTATATGTTCTTAATTTCATGTGTACAGCACTTTGTTGCAGCTGTGGTTTTTTTAAATGGCTTTATAAATAAAGTATAATTGTTATTTTTATGTTTTAGTTCAATTTTTAGTGTATTTGCGATCGCTCCCAACGCGCAGCCGGCAAAAATTAAACGAGCAGACCCCCGGCGTAGGGACCGGCGGCAACGGGACCCTCTTCTGGCGCGATGGAGCGGAGCTTCAACTGTACAGCCTCGCTGCAGCCTCGCAGCAGCGAGGACCTTCTCCTTACGGATTAATTTACGGGAGACACTTGGTGAACTTTGTGTTGTCTTGACTGGAACAGCGATAACTCCCAAAATCGCCGCGTGCAACGAGCGGAGCTGGCGAACACCGGAAGAGGAACAAGCTAACATTAGCATCGGATTCGGGTGGTCTAATGCTAAAAGGAGCAGCAAATTGCGGCGCGCTCAGACGGGTTTCGGTAAGTTATCTTAAGCTAACACTAACAGTAAGTCAAATGAGTAATAAAAAAAGAGCTAATTTTAAAACAACAACACATTACAGATACTGGCTGTGCAGAGGGCGTAAACAGATCGTTGAAGGGCGTGGACTTCAGAACTAGTATCAGAAACCGGTCGTTCAAAACGAAAGTTAAAAATGGCAGAATTAAAAAGGGTATAATTAATTATCTAAGAATTATTTTGTGTATTAAAATGAATTAATATTGTCAAGATAGCACACAGACATAACATAAAATTTTTAAATACTTACATGTGGTCCCCTTTAAGAATTACATACCCAAAGTTGGGTAAAAAAAAACATTAAAAAGTGAATTTTGAATATTTGGTCCCCTTTAAAGGGACGTTCTATTTCAATACAGGGAGCTGAATTGTGGAACTGTTTGGGAAATGATGTTAAAAATGTAAATTCAGTGCTTACGTTTAAAAAAATGATCAAAACTAAACTGTTAACAAAATACTAAAACTTTCAGTTAAGTGTTTAAAGCTGGGGTATGTAACATTGTAATGTAGTCTGTAACTTTTCAAACAATATATTTTTAACATTATTTCTTCACTCTGTCACTATCTACTGACAGACTGATGTTAGACAAAGTAATCTCTGAAAAAAACTATAGTCCCCTTGCTTCTCTATCAGCATTTATAAAAACACTGAAAACACAGAGTGACCAGGACACTGACCAGCCAATAAAAACAGAGTTGTTTGTCACGCCCCAACCCACGCCCCCGCCTGTCACAGCCTCAGCGCCGCGGCTCGTTCTCATTCAAAGGATTGCAAAGCGATAAAGGACTGATTTTTATGTGACATAAATGTATTAAATATCCCTTCTTCATCCCAGAGCTGGACTTTTATTTAGTTTTTTTTGCCAAAAGTCAAGTGATCGCTTCATCCTCCACTCACAGGAATGAGGAAATGGATTTGTCACCACTCACGAGCGAAATAAATCATGTCCAAATTGGCTGGTGATGCTCTGCTTTTGTGTTGTTGGACGAGTGATTCATGGTTTTATTATATTTTTTAAACAGTTATATTATCATATAAACACAGAACTTCGCAGCGCAGAGACAGGACATGTAGTGGGGGCGGAGCATTCCAGACATTCCAAACCTGCGCTGACAGACATGAGGAAATCACGAGCGAATTAAATCATGTCCAACGTTGCTTCGTGAACCTCTGCTGATTTCTGCTGGTTTTTGTGTTGTTGGACAAGTGCTCCATGGTTTTATAATATTTTTAAAAGGTTTTATTAACATATAATCACAGAACTTTGCAGCGCAGACAGGACATGTGGTGGGGCGGAGCATTCCAAACCTGCACTGACAGAAAGAGGAAATCATGAGCAAATTAAATTATGTCCAACGTTGTTTCTTGAAGCTCTGATGATTTCTGCTGGGTTTTGTGTTGTTGGACAAGTGCTCTGTGGTTTTATTATATTTTTAAAAGGTTTTTATAACATATAATCACATAATATTGAAGCGTTCCGAGCAGACACACAGCAGGGGGTGGAGCAGAACTCAAGTCCAGCAGAGCACGGACTGTGGCTCCCCCTCTGAGCCATATATAGCTCTGAGGGGGAGGGAGCAGAATGCTTTTCTGCGCTGAAAATATTTCTAAGTCCCAGAGTGTTACAGAAATCGCATACTATACCTTTAATGTTCTAGATATTTGTAGATTGTAAAAAGTTACACTTTTTGCTCTGTTACTCATAGAAGAAAAATTAACATTAACAAAAGGAGGGGTACTTTTAACACAAGTTTCATTCAAAAACAAAAGTTGGTCCTAACTTAAAGAGGAGCCACTTGCTCCCACACACAAAAGTCAGGGTAGGGCTGAAAGGCGTCAAGCTGACCCTGAAGCTTGTTAGTGTTTCAGCTTCCTATGTTCCTACAGGAACGTGTCATTTCTCCGATTCATTTTTTTAATTGATCTGCCGTGAACCGACTGTGGAACTTAATAACAGCTGAGCTGCGTGTGTTTGTAAGAGCGAGGGAGACGCAGGCTGCAACCGGCAGCACGCGCAGCGGCTGCTCAGAGCGGGGTGGGGAGGGGGAGACATTTGAGCTCTCTGTACCTGAGAGCAGGGGGGGAGAAGCTGACACGAGTTGTTTGTTTTTAGCATTTTAGCTATGGACAGAATTTCTAGGTGCAGCCAAGGTGTTGAGAGGATCCGGTTTGGTGGCCTTAGAATCTCTTCTCTGTTTTTTGCAGATGATGTGGTCCTATTGGCTTCATCAGTTCGTGATCTACAGCTTTCGCTGGAGCGGTTTGCAGCTGAATGTGATGCGGCCGGGATGAGGATCAGTTCCTCCAAATCCGAGGCCATGGTCTTGAGCCGGAAAAGGGTAGCATGCCTTCTCCAGGTCGGGGAGGAGGTCCTGCCCCAAGTGGAGGAGTTTAAGTATCTCGGGGTCTTGTTCACGAATGAGGGAAAACTGGAGCGTGAGATCGATAGGCGGATAGGTGCAGCGTCCGCAGTGAAGCGGGCGCTGTACCGGTCTGTCGTGGTGAAGAGAGAGCTGAGTCAAAAGGCAAAGCTCTCAATTTACCGATCGATCTACGTTCCCACCCTCATCTATGGTCATGAGCTCTGGGTTATGACCGAAAGAACAAGATCTCGGATACAAGCGGCTGAAATGAGTTTTCTCCGCAGGGTGGCTGGACTCTCCCTTAGAGATAGGGTGAGAAGCTCAGTCATCCGGGAGGGACTCGGAGTAGAGCCGCTGCTTCTCCACATCGAGAGGAGCCAGTTGAGGTGGCTCGGGCATCTGGTTAGGATGCCTCCTGGACGCCTCCCTGGTGAGGTGTTCCGGGCATGTCCCACCGGGAGGAGACCCAGAGGAAGACCCAGGACACGCTGGAGGGACTATGTTTCTCGGCTGGCCTGGGAACGCCTTGGGATTCCCCCAGAGGAGCTGCTCCAAGTGGCTGGGGAGAGGGAAGTCTGGGCCTCCCTACTTAGGCTGCTACCCCCGCGACCCGACCCCGGATAAGCGGAAAAAAATGGATGGATGGATGGATGGTATTGCACGCAGACTGGTGGAGGGAGGTGCACAGTTCTGTTTTGTCGTTTGAAGCGCTCGGTTGTTAAGGGGGTGGGGCGTTCTGACGTATTACGTCATGAAATTAGCATATCATGATATAACTTTTTTTGCCCGGGCAAGCTGTTTTTACTGGTATTATCGTGAACGATATGATATGGCCTAGCCCTAGTGTGAATTAGAGAGTTGCTTTGCTGCCCAAGAGAGACCGCTCAGAGCTTTGTGAGGAGCATGGAGCCTGTACACCTGATAAACTCCAAGGCCTCCTCCTCCGTTGTCTGTAAGCTAGAAAGTAGAGGTCATCTTGACCTCATCTTTTTCTGATAAGCATTATAAAAAGGACTTCTTTATACTGTCCTTAGGCAGACTTTGTGACCGGAGCTTCAATGTAACGTCTGTGTAAGGCTGTTTTGAACTCTGCCCTCTTGTAAGTAAACTTGTCATATTTGTAGTATAGTTTGACCCCAAGTGGCAGACCGGACAGATAAACAGAAACAGAGTTATCAAAAATAATATTTTATTCACAGGTGCGGGAGCTGCAGAGGGAGAAGAGGACAATGGTGAATAATGGATCTGTTAAATTGAGATCTCTTAAAGGAACTGATAGTCATACCTAGGGGTGTAACGAGATCTCGTTGTACGAGATCTCGCGATATTAAACTCCCGCGATATCTCTCGTTGAGAGGTAACTTTGTCTCGCGAGTCGCTATCGCTAATGCTAGCAGAGCCCCTAGCAAGTCAGCGTCACGGACAGCATGGCTTCGCCGGATGAAGTTGTTATAGAAGATGCCCCAACTACTGATGGAGGGTCCCTGTGCCGCAGACGCCTCTACATTGATGGAGGGTCCCAACGCTGCCCCGGATGTAAAGACACACTTGTGTAAACACCGGTGTGACCGGTGTTGCCAGATAGAGTCCCACCCACCCAAAGCACTCTTTACCCGCAAAAGTCAGAAGGAAAATCGCGGTGAACCGCCCAATCTGGCAACACCGGTGACGGCTGCAGATTCAGTGCTGATGCGGAAATTTAGCGCACGCCTTTAGCCTGGCCCTCGCCTTCCTGCACAGCTCCGCTCAATTCTCATTTCCCTTCACTGCACAGTCTGGGATTCCTCCCATAGACAACAATTTCTCCGGCCGATTTTTGACCGGACCAATCAGAGAGCAGAAGGCGGAGTTTTGAACGACGTCGACTGACGTCGTCATTCAAAATGGCTGCCGCCACGAAGGAATTTTCAATAAAACAAGGTAAAAAACTATTATTTCTCTGCTGAGAAAAAATATATTTCATAGCTGACGTTATATCAGAAGTGTTCCTGAGCTTAACAGTTCCTAAATCAATTCACGAAATGGTCAAATCTGCTGGATATTAAATAGTTTCGGTTTGATATTTTCCAAACAGCCTCGGGTGCGCTACGAAAATAAATGATAAAAAATCGAATTTTATCTCAAATGTTTCATCTAGGCCAACAGTCAGTAAATTAAAGACATATAATTACACACTGGTGGCAGAAAAAATATCCACCGAGTGGTTTCTGAGCAATTTATCTGATAGCCTGGACCTCGCCAGGCTAAACTAACAAAACTCTGCCTCCTGTTCTCTGATTGGTCCATTCAAAAATCTCCAGGAGAAATCGTTGTCTATGGCAGAGATGCCAGACCCTAGTACAGTACAAAGCGAAGTGAAGGACAAGGGTCTGGTTTAAACCAGGCTAGCACGCCTTAGTTAATATTTATGTTCAATTTTTGGAAAGTCCTGCGTGAATATCTATTTTTTTTAAACAAAGTTGAACGTTCTAAGGTCTAAGGAGATTCAATCAGTAAAATGAAGACATCAGTTGAGTTTGTAATACATGTTAAAACAGAATAAAAGCCTTTTTGCGGCATAAAACCGATCTTTGAAGTTTTCTTGAACTAATATTAAAATCTCGTCTCGTTCTCGCAAACTCTGTAATTTGTCTCGTCTCGTCTCGAGAGATTTATGTATCGTTACACCCCTAGTCATACCTGCAAATTAGTCACCTTTCGGCGGAAATCGCCATTTTCAAAGCAAAATATATAATTTACGTGATTCATGTAAATCCGATGAGTTTTTGTTTTCGGGGGGGGGGGAGGTCAGACCCGTGACAGATTATAAGGCATAATTTCCCACTGACTGGATTTTAAGACACAGCAAGGCATCTTGTCGACAATAAAACATCTTTGTTGGAGCGCGAGATTTAGCCAATCACAGTCTCAAGACAGACGATGGTGGGCAGGTACGACAGCGAAATCTTTGAACTGAATAAGGCCCTGTTTACACGGACACTGTGTGGGGGAAACGCAACTTTTGGGTATGTTAATTAGGTTGAAAGTTTTGCGTTGACATGGGCGAATTCTGTGGATACGACTCTCTCTCCCCCACCCCCCGTCCTCATGACTTTACTGTAGTTACCATGCTGGGCCATTAGATAGCGCTGTGATTTTTGGAACCTTCACTACTGCGCATGTGTGCTGCCTGAGGTAAACAGAGCACACGAGGCAGCCTGTTTTCCTCTCTGGCTAAAAGTTCAGCTACTACAAGTTGTTGTCAACAAGTTAACAACAAGTTAAAGCTGGAATTTGGATAAGGGTCAACAGATTTGACACCAAGTGGGACCCGCTTCATCTAACAAGCTCCACACCAGTTGCTGACTGGACCGGAACCGAGTCAACATGTCTGACTTTAGTCCATGAGAATCAGCTGATTTCCAGCAGCGCTACAAGGTAAACAATGTTCTTAATAATGTTTCCTTGTGTTTAGTTCGATCACAGAACAACCAACTGAGGTTTTATTTTTATTTTTTTCCTGCGAGGTCGAAGCTGTTCCACGAAGCGGACCGGCGGTTCGGATGTGGGTCCAGTTTCCACCAGGATGAAAACAACAGAGTCCAGTTCATTAAAGTTCGGTTAACGTGTTTTTAAAAGTGTTCAATTTAATTCTCAGTGTTTGTGACATGAGTTTGTGGTGTTGAATAAATAAATAAATTAAAAATCAACCTGGTGTCTTCATTTTCAGCAGCATGTTAGGCATGACGTAACGAGTCCAGATAGCTTCATTTAGCTCAGATAAATTTAAATATCTCCCACGCTAACATAAATACTGTTTATTATTGTTAAACTGTTAATATATAGCACATTTAGTATGTTATAGTGCAGCGTGACACGTGAAATGTCCGACTGCCTCGTTAACAGACAACTGGATCCAGGCAGCTGGCTCTCTTCCAACACAGATGCAGGTAAGGTGTAGAATAATTAAATATGAGAATCAAAATATATTCCATCAGCTATAGTTCAGAAAGTGGTGCGTGTGTCCACTGTCCAGTCCACCGCCATTGTTAAAATGCCGGCTGTCTGCGCGTGCGTGCTGCGTGCATGTGTTCAAACAAAAGCTCCACGGGAGATGTTTACATTATCAACGGGGGGTCAGCGAAAAACTTCCACCTTGAGAGCAGGGTCAGAAAAGTATCGGAGTCAAAGAGGGGGGCCAGCAGCGTCGTGTAGGCGATAAGCAAAGTCGCAAAGAGAAAGTAGCGGTTACACTCAAAATATGCGCCGTGTAAACTGGCCCTAAAGTAAATAAAATAAAAACTCCGCAGCGCGAGTTGAACAGGGTGAAACGGGAGGCGGAAGCAGATTAGAGGCTGTGTTTTCAAAGGAAAATAAGACAATTTTACAAATGACCGACGCAAAGAAAATTGTTCGACCAAGTCCTCTAAAGTGTGGGAGTTCCACACTTCATAAATTTTTTTTAAAAAAAACCTGTGCGACATGCAGTTTTGAAAAGTCACGACACAGGAGAACCACAGAGATCAACGTAAACATGACCGAGTCATAAAATAACAACATCAGCAGTAAGTCTCTGTATGTCAAAAAAGGCGTTCAATACAGGAACAACTGGACTTTATTTGTAACAGTAAGACGTTTCGCTTCTCATCCGAGGAGCTTTATCAATTCAGTGAGCAGACTGTGAGAGAGATAAGTTATAAACAGGATAAGCCACTGACACGCACCAACATATGTAAATTGGAAGCTAACACCCACACATACTTGGGATAACACGTACCTGTGACCCATTCAAAGTTCAGTGTTCAGTCTCTGTATGTCCTAATTATATTGGGATATGTTAATAAATGTATTTTTTCCTAAAGTCAAAAGTCGTTAAAGAGCAAAATTTTCCTTGTGCTGTAGATGAGAAAGAACGCATTGTCTGGAAAGTAAAATAGTTAAAATCAGTGATGGCGGATGATGTTCTGAGTCTATCACTAAATCAGAAAACTGTAAAAAGCCCCTCCTAAATTCACTGTTGGTGGTTATTAAAATGTCACCTGTTCATTGGGTAAAGTTAATATTCTTATTTAAATGTGCAGTTGAGTGTCACCATTGTTTAGTAAAATTGCATGTTGTGTTTTAAATAAAACAAAATAAAAAAATAACAAAATAAAAGTCAATTGCACCACTAAAGTCACTGTGATAAATTGTCACATTAATTTCATTATCTTAGCCACAGGAGTGAGTTTAAAAACAGGATGATGTCTATATGAACTAGTTGAATGAGGTGTCTCTAAAATATCCTGATGCATGATCAATAATAATTTCAACAATTTTTTAATCTGTCCACAGGACCTGACTTTATTTTGTTAGATGTCTCTAAAATAGTTATTGAATCAAGTGTTTACATGTAGGTAAACATAGATGTTTAACAACTTGTTAAAGTACACCAGAATGCAGGAAATGGCATCTACTTTTCAAAATTTTCGGGCAAAACTTTTAAAGAGGCACTAAATGCCCTGTGGAGCTTTAACTCCGTCCCAAGTCCAGGATCAAAATCTTCAACAAAATGGGCGTTCCGATAGACTGTAGAGCACATATGTCAGAGTCCCGGCCCGCGAATTAAATATTTATGGCCCCCTGAATGATATTTAATTACTATTAGAAACGGCCCGCAGGCCACAGCCGCCCGCTGGTGTTTTGCGCGCACCAAAACTACATTCCCCACAATGCAACGGTAGCAGGGGTGGGGCCAATCCATTTGTGTCTCGAACCCAGAAGAAGAAGACCCACCTCACTTCACATTCAGGAAATCCAGTTACTTGGCCAGCTCCAGCGTGTGTGAGTGAGTAGCACTGTAGCTAACAGCTAGCCAACTTTTTATCGTAACATGTCCTCTGTGTGGAAGTATTTTACACTAAACACCGCAAGACAGCAACGTCTGCAGAGCCATAGCGCCACAGGTCAGGTCAGGTTAGTTTTACGTTGGACATTCGAGTGGGACGCCACTCGCTGAACCGAAACAGGGAGACCGACAGCGGCCAGCCGCGTCTAGTCCTACCCGCTGTCTGACCGTCTCATATGATGGGACAGGCGGAGAGCGGCTGACCGGATTGAACAATAAAAACACAGCTGAAGCCCCAGAGCTAGAATGTTCACCGATAAGTTGCTAAACTTTATCATAATTAATGACCAACAGCTATCAGCTGTAGATAATGAAGGATTTTGCAGCTTGATACTTGCAGCCAACAGTAAACAATCATAAAAAAGCATATTAATTAAAAACCATAAGAAAACTGTATTAAAAACACAAAACATAAACAGCTACATTATAAAACAATGTAAAATACTAAAATCAGGAACATGTCTGTGTTGATTTATGCCAAGAACTTAGCAGATGTAAAGCTATTTAACATTGTATTTAATTAATTTATTAATTCATTTAAAAGAGAAAACAAAACCTAAACGGCTGCATTATAAAACAATGTAAAATACTAAAATCAGGAACATGTCTGTGTTGATTTATGCCAAGAACTTAGCAGATGTAAAGCTATTTAACATTGTATTTAATTAATTTATTAATTCATTTAAAAGAGAAAACAAAACCTAAACGGCTGCATTATAAAACAATGTAAAATACTAAAAGCAGGAACATGTCTGTGTTGATTTATGCCAAGAACTTAGCAGATGTAAAGCTATTTAACATTGTATTTAATTAATTTATTAATTCATTTAAAAGAGAAAACAAAACCTAAACGGCTGCATTATAAAACAATGTAAAATACTAAAAGCAGGAACATGCCTGTGTTGATTTATGCCAAGAACTTAGCAGATGTAAAGCTATTTAACATTGTATTTAATTCATTTATTAATTCAAGAGACAAAATAAAACAAATTAATCAAAAAGAAAACGCAATGAAAAGAGTGCAGAAAGAAGAAAAAAATTATTATATCACCCCCTTATAATAAACATTGAACCAGTCCGGCCCTTGGCTTGTAGCAATTATTTTTTTGTGGCCCTTGGTGTATTTGACTTTGACACCCCTGCTGTAGAGGCACCGCCTAAAGGAGGGGAGGAGGTGGGGGTTAGAGCGAGTAGGTGTGGCCAGGACCGTGGGGTTTTGCTGCCTTCACGCCTCCTCCAGCAAACAACCTAAAACAAACTAAAACTCTAGCCAACAACATAAACCAAGCAACAACAAAGAATAAACATGTAGATGTATGTATCTATTCCACCCTACCTTTCCAAAACAAAAGGCTTAAAAAAATGAAAATAATACTACAAAGTTCTCCGTGACCGGGAATCGAACCCAGATTGTAAACCACTGACCCAACCAGGCATTCATGCATTGCTCCTCTATCGCACACTATTAAAACAAATACAACCAGACAGTTTCGATGAAGTGAAAAATCTTTTTAAAATAAACAAGTTAAAATACACAAATAACTAGTGCCATTCCGAAAACTATAATATGCTTTGTTGCAGAGCTTTTCAGGAGTGAAATGTACCACTTCCATATAAGGTATGCACTGCAGTGTGGACCGTCTCATCTCCGCAGGGGATTGGCTCTGCTTGAACCAAGTTCGTTACGTCAGAGTGTACAAGACACATCAGAGTGAACAGTCCATGACCAATACGAAAATTAAGGTGCAATAACCTCTGTTCAACCCATAGGGCTACCGTAAACACGTTTTTAGACCAAATATTGCCGATTTAAGCAAATACGAACAATTACATGAAAATTAACACAGGCATAGTGCTATGAAACCTTTTATACACATTCTAGGGAGTTTTATCAGCTAAAAAAAGTTGAATTTGCATTTAGTTCCTCTTTAAGAAATGAGTTTTTACTGCTAGTAAGTAAGTAAGTAAGTAAGTAAGTTTTATTTATATAGCACATTTCACAGACATGAGAGTCACAAAGTGCTTTACAAAAGGAAAAATAAAATCATAAAATCACAGAAGTACTATACAAAAAGGTAAAACATAACAAACTCTAAAATCAATGTATAAAATTAACCAAAAGCCTGTCTGAAGAGAAGTCTTAAGACTGTTTTTAAATGCATCTGTTGACTCGGAGCAGCGCATTGTTAGCAAAATGTTCTGCTGTATTTGACTTGCTGCTGTTGTTGGTTGTTAATTTTTTGGTTGACACAATCTTTCCTATTTATGTATGTCCTCATTAAATTAGGTTAGTAAATGACTTTTACCTGAAGCATGTTAAAAAATTACAAAATCTTTCGGGGGGGGGGGGTTGGCGCAACGTTTGTCACCTTTTTCATCCCTTCTGAGCAGTGGTGGGCAAATGAACGCTAGGTAGCGCTAAAGCGCTAATCCGCTTACAGTGGACCTAAACTTTTTGTCAGCGTTTTTGTGAATTGACTAACTTATATAAGGGGATTTGTGCTATTTTTATTTAAAATGCAGTACCGCTAATAACTAATTATCTATCAGTAAAAACCAATAAACTTATTTACAAGCTCTTATGCTGCTTGTTTTACCTTTTTCCCCACCGTAAACAGCAGAGGAAGGGTGTGGAGGGAGGGGGGCAGAGCTGAGAACAGACTCGGATCTACCATGTAGGTAAATGCCTGGGGGTCCCATTTCAGCAGTGGCCCCGGCCCCGCCTCGCCCCGTGCAGTCACCTACATCACTAACATTGATCCTGCTTGTTAATGTACATTTAACATAAAAATAATTATAGTTACGATGAAAACGATCATTAAATACGCAATAAAAAAAACGGTCGATTTCTTTATCCCCCTACTAAAAATGGACTATTCCATCTTGACATCTTCCGGGTCACTCAGAGGTGAACTCGGGGGCTAATTCTGTGGCTACTGTTTGTGCTGGGTACTTGGATAAATCCGTAGAGAACCCCACTGTTTCAAGCCAAATTAACGCGGCCGGAGGAGTTTATTGAGGGTTTTGTGTCGACCATTCGACGGTGAGTCGTTATTTTTATGTATTTGTTACTTTTCATTAAATCTGTTGACTACCTATAGACGCTAACTCTGTGTCTGCCTATTGATAGTGCTGGATTACTAATGGATAAATCCGTAGAGAACCCCGCTGTTTCAAGCCAAATTAACGTGGCCGGATGATTTTATTGTCTGTTTTGTGTCGACCATTCGACAGCGAGTCGTTAGTTTCATGTATTTGGGTTACTTTCATGTATAAATGCGGTGGCGACACACCCGTGTATTTGAGATTTAAACGTGGTTTTAGGGATTAAAAGATCATTCTATTTTTTGTTAATTTCGTGGCCGAATAGAATATATGTACGTAAAGTATTAAATAAATCCTTTGATTTTTGTAATTTCATCCTTTTAGGATCATTTTTGTTACTTTTCAGTTGGCAGTGTAGTGCAAATATTGATAACGCTGCCGGCTATATATAAATATATATATAATATATATATATATATATATATATATATATATATATATATATATATATATATATATATATATATATATATATATATAATATAGAAATATATAAATAGCGGATTAGATTAGCTTCCCCTAATTTTCATAAGACGTTTGTGCTTTTGAAATTGTGGACCTAAAAAAATTAATAAGCGTTTTAGAAATTGTGGAACTAATTTTTTAATTAGCGGTGCCCAGCACTGCTTCTGAGTTTGCAAGTATGGATAGTAATTCTTTCTTACTGAATTAAAGTCTTTGTTGTAGCCAGTCTGTGAGAGAAGGAGAGTTTCTGGTTCTGCTGGAGGTTCCTGGTTGAGAAGTGAGGATCGTTGGAGAGAGGATCAGGTTAGTAGAAAGGTAAATGGTTTCTTTCCAGGCTGCAGTTTTCTTGAGTACAGTAGTTTCTTTGGTGAATACCAGTGGTGGGCAACGCTAATCCAAAAATTAGTTCCGCTATTTCTAAAGCACTAATTAATTTATTTAGGTCCGCAATTTCAAAAGCACTAATGTCTTGTGAAAATTAGGGGAAGCTAATTCTAATCCGCTAATTAAATTCAACAATTGGTAGCAGCAAGTTATGCAATATTTGCACTACACTGCCAACTAGCGGTGCATGAACTGTTATACAGTAAGTTGTTTGAGTTTCAGAGTATTTAGTTTGGTTCTCTTCAACAGGTTTCACAAGGACAAAATGTACCCATTCCAAAGTCTGTTAGCTAAACTGCTGACATATTTGGCTGTTTTTTTTTTCTTCTTTTGTTACTTTTAGTACCACTAGATCGCATGTGTCAAACTCAAGGCCCGTGGGCCAAATCCGGCCTACCATAACCGTTTCTGTGGCTCTCTACACCCTAGAACTTCAAGATAACAGTTGTAAGCATGTTGCTCTCAGGTGATGGGTCCCCATCCCTACACTCCCTGGTCTCTCTGTTAATTGTCTTGCTTATCTCCTCCATTTTGTTGTCCAGGTGTTTGTGATTGTCATGCTGTGTGTTCATGTACCTGTATATAAAGTCAGGGATTTTTTAATTGATAAAGCTCTGTATATGTTGTATAACACAATCATTGTTCCACATTTAATCTATTGTATTGAGGTTTGGGGAAAAGCGTGCAAAACAATTACAAAGCCTGTTTTTATTTTACAAAAGAGAGCTGTAAGAGTAATCACCAGAAAACATTTCAGTCACCCATCAAACACCTTGTTTCTTCAGCTAAATTTATTGAAATTCCAGGAATTGGTAGAATATAGTATTTTATCAGTTATGTATAGGGCTCATAATAACACATTACCTTTAAATATCCAAAGAAATTTAGACAAAGTTATTACAATCTTAAAGGGACAGATATTCATCAAACCACAATTCAGAACCAGCTTAAAGGGACGGTCTACCTCAATTCAGGGAGTTGGATTGTGGAATGTTCTGGAGAGTGATGTTAAAAATGCAAAATCAATTCATTCATTCATTCATTCAACCTTTATTTATACAGGCTAGCCTCGTTGAGTCACGGGGACTCATTTACAAGAGGGACCTGTCTCACTCACACCAAACAACCATCCACTCTCACACTCACACCTAGGGTCAATTTAGAGTCACCAATCAGCCTAACAAGCATGTTTTTTGGTCTGTGGGAGGAAACCGGAGTACCCGGAGGAAACCCACGCATGCACGGGGAGAACATGCAAACTCCACCCAGAAAGGCCCCGGACCGGGATTTGAACCGGCAACCTTCTCGCTGAGAGGCAGCAGCTCTACCAGTTGTGCCAACGTGCTGCCCAATGTATACATTTAAGAAAAAGGTCTTAAAGGACTTGCTCAAAAACTATATATGATGAAGCTTAGTGTGTTTGTGTATTACAGTTAGAAAAATTAAGTAGAGTTATTCATTTTGTGATGTAGTTTGAAGGTTATCATTGGTTGAACAAACTGTGAAATAAATAAGGGGCAGATATAATAAGATTTCATCTTCTTTCTGCTCCTTTCATTTTATCCTACTTGTATTCTTGTATCTGATGAAACTGTTTTGTATTGTTCTTTTAAAATGAATGAATAAACATCAAATCAAATCAAATCAACGGCCCAGTCAGAGTCCAGAACCTGAACCTGAAACCTTCAGAGAGCTGAGCAGAAACCTCAAAGAACTGAAGCAACAATGGAAAGTGGGTCAGAACTCCTCCAGAACCAGGAGAGAGACTGATGAAGTCCTGCAGACTGATGAAGTCAGAGAACCACAGAGGATTCTGCTGCTGAAGGAGGTTCTGTTGGGTCAGAGGCACAAGCTGAGGTTAAATTTTAATGATTTTAGAACTTGTTAAAGATCAGCCATCCAGCTAACTGTCTATCCATCCATCCATTCAGCTAAAAGTCTATTCATCCTTGTATCTGATGAAACTGTTTTGTATTGTTCTTTTAAAATGAATGAATGAACATCAAATCAAAAATAAGTCTGTATCTCTGTGTTTATCATTGTCCTGGCATTGTCTCCTCCTGTTGCCTCTGTCTCCTGAGTTCCTTGTGATTCCCTGAGTATGTAAGTTTGCTGCCCTGCGGACGCCATTTTGAAGAGTCCTAATGGTGAACTACTTTTTTTAAATCCAGCAGATTTGACCATTTCGTGAAACTCTCAAGCTCAGGAAAACTTGTGCTATAACGTCAGCTATGAAATATATTTTTTCTCAGCAAAGAAATAATTGTTTTACCGTGTTTTGTTGTAAAATCCTGGCTTCTTTGGCCGTCGCGGACGCCATTTTGAAGAGTGCTAATGTGGCGAAATTCTATTTTTAAATCCAGACGCGTCGCGTAGGCCCTGAGAAACATCCATAAGTTCACCCTCCATGTTAAAAAGTCTTCGTCTGACTCTTCGAAAACAAGCAATAAGGCTCCAGAGTAACACACTGGCTGCTAACTGCTAGAGAGAGAGCACACACCAAGAGACTGAGGGGGACGCTTTTTTGTGACGGACCACATCCGGCGCTGCTCGTAAATACGTTATTTCGTTTTTACTGATAGATAAATAGTTATTAGCGGTACTGCATTTTAAATAAAAATAGCATAAATCCGCTTATGAATTATAAAACTTAGTCAATCCGCTGTAAAGCTAACAGATTATTTAGCTACGCTAAAAGCGGATTAGCGCAATAGCGCTACCTAGCGGTCGGAGGCCCACCACTGAAAAAAACCAATATGTGGTCTCCTTTAAATTTACAATGAGGGATGTTTTTAGTAGTGACATTCAGTAAAGTTAAAGATCAAATTATTATTTTCTTGAAAAATACAAACTTAATAGAAAGAATTTAGTCAAGTTATTAAATTAATTTTACAGAATTATTATTTTTCCCTTGTTTATCTCCTGTCCCCACTCCAGCTCAATAGGTGGCGGTAATGCACATTAGTTGGTCTGCCAATCGCCATTAAAAAAAACAAGAAGAAGGGACTATTCAACACTAGAATGACTACAGCGCATTAATAGACTTGTTATTTTGGTTATGATGGGTGTACGATAATTTCCCTCAAAATACGATAATTTTATGTCTCTAGTACGATAATCCTACGTTTTTCACTTGGCAACACTGATCATTAGTTGGATGCAGTATTTTTTTATTTTTGTACATTTTCTATTTGTTAATTTTCCTATTAAACTTTTTTTCTCAAGTGGTGTCTCCTTGAACATTAAATTTTCTAAACACATTTTACAATGTTAAGTGTGTATAGTGTTAGTTTAAATTCATACTGGAAGTTAAGAAAAATTTCCATTTGCATTTCACCTTTAATGAATCCTAAGAAAAGATTACCAGAATCTGCTCAACTCTTGTAACGTTACAATTTTTTTGATTCTAGGATGAAGTCAGATAAAAACAGTCAAAAATTCAGAAAGGACAGTTTTCAGTTATCGACCGTCCAACTGTGGCCCCTGAGAGATTCAGCTGAAAGACCTGGTGCACCTTTTATTTGAACCTGCAGAGATTTGAACAGGTGATCTGAAGCAAACAGGCAGGTAGGTGTTCAACTGAACTGACCACTCATGCTGTTTGATGGTCTCCTCCATCATCCATCCATCCATCCATTATCTTCTGCTTCCAGGTCGTTGGGGCAGCAGCTTTACCAGGGAGACACAGACATCAACAGCCACCTCTTCAGCTCTTCTAGGAGGACCCCACGGCATTTGCAGACCAACTGACTAATTAATAAGTAATATTTTAATGTTTTTAAATTTAATGAAAGACAAACCTTTAACATTTAAGGACAAAATTTAACCAAATTATTTTCAAGTCTGTAGCTTATTGTAAAAGCAGTTTCAAAGATCACAGTGTGATATTTTGCAATTTTAACATGAACCTTGTGCATATCTAAATAATAAAAGTGAAGCTTTTTTTAAATCAGAGTCAGAGAGTCTTTATTGTCATTTGCACCGCATGTGGTACATGTGATGAAATGAGATTATGTACACAGGGTCCCAGTTACATCCAACAACAAAATGTAAGAGAAAAACAGTAATAACATCTAGGATGTAACTAAGAAAAAACATCAACTAGAAATACACTAAGCACTAATGTAATAGAAAAACATTATTACAAACAGCAGCACAATATATTTATATCTTTATTGTAAAAATCTATACTAAAATGGAAAATACATGGGTTTAAAGCAGACAGAGAAGGCAACAAGGTAGGATTATTAATCAGGTTTAAAAGTTACAGCTCATGAGGTCCTCCATTAGAGCATGACATCTCTTCCACAACATTCTGTGGAAAAGCCTTTAGGGTGTTCTTCTTCTAGTGGTGGTTAGTAAATAGCTTAAGGGAGCACTACCGCCACCAGGTGGTAAGAAGAGTTGGATTCTGGACCCCGCCTACAGAACAGGTACAGAAGTGTAAATGGAAACACAACCACACACGAGCTGACCCGAGCTGAACTGAACCGCACCGTAACAGTGGAAAAGGGGCATAGGTGTCTCTTTCAGAAAAGAGAGTTGATTAGCAGAGAGATTTAATTATCATAGTCAGAATGGAACCAGGGGTGGTCAGGATGTAGACTCATCCTGACTTGGGAGATTAACACACACAAAAGAAGTGGGTAGGAGACACAGTGTCTCTGAGGACGTTCTGTGTCTTTGAGGGACACTTTTGTCTCTGATAAGGCCTTGGTTGGATGGACGCTACATAATTCATTTAAAAAAACTATAAGGTTAGTTTCATTCATTTAAAAAAACTATAAGGTTAGTTTCTCAATTTACCGATCGATCTACGTTCCCACCCTCATCTATGGTCATGAGCTTTGGGTTATGACCGAAAGAACAAGATCTCGGATACAAGCGGCTGAAATGAGTTTTCTCCGCAGGGTGGCTGGACTCTCCCTTAGAGATAGGGTGAGAAGCTCAGTCATCCGGGAGGGACTCGGAGTAGAGCCGCTGCTTCTCCACATCGAGAGGAGCCAGTTGAGGTGGCTCGGGCATCTGGTTAGGATGCCTCCTGGACGCCTCCCTGGTGAGGTGTTCCGGGCATGTCCCACCGGGAGGAGACCCAGAGGAAGACCCAGGACGCGCTGGAGGGACTATGTTTCTCGGCTGGCCTGGGAACGCCTTGGGATTCCCCCGGAGGAACTGCTCCAAGTGGCTGGGGAGAGGGAAGTCTGGGCCTCCCTACTTAGGCTGCTACCCCCGCGACCCGACCCCGGATAAGCGGAAGAAAATGGATGGATGGATGGATGGATGGTTAGTTTCATTAAAACTAGGGATGCACGATCCAGTTTAAAAAAAAACTTTTGATCAGATCCATCCATCCATCCATCTTCTTCCGCTTATCCGGGGTCGGGTCGCGGGGGTAGCAGCCTAAGTAGGGAGGCCCAGACTTCCCTCTCCCCAGCCACTTGGAGCAGCTCCTCCGGGGGAATCCCAAGGCGTTCCCAGGCCAGCCGAGAAACATAGTCCCTCCAGCGCGTCCTGGGTCTTCCTCTGGGTCTCCTCCCGGTGGGACATGCCCGGAACACCTCACCAGGGAGGCGTCCAGGAGGCATCCTAACCAGATGCCCAAGCCACCTCAACTGGCTCCTCTCGATGTGGAGAAGCAGCGGCTCTACTCCGAGTCCCTCCCGGATGACTGAGCTTCTCACCCTTTTGATCAGATCACGATACCTAAATCTGGATGTCGACCGATACCGATACTATTCCGATAAAATCATCATTATTGATTTTATATGAGTCTGTAATAATCTCCTCTCTACAGACAAGTACAATTTGTACAAACATAAGCATGCATGTCCAAAAACGCAACTTGAGGTAAGTTTTAATGTTGGATAAGTTTCAAAGTTAGAATTAAATCCAGCTAACACAAAGCATGTTTTTATTCCTAGCTTTAAAGTCAGAGTCAGTCAGTCATAGAGTTTTACTGTCATACACACAACATGTGGTACATGAGGTGGAATGAGATTATGTACACATGATCCCAGTTACATCCCACAACAAAATTTAAAAGAAAAAACAGTAATAAGGTCTAAGATATGAACTAAGAAAAACATAAACTAAATATACACTAAGCACTAATAGCATAAAAACAATATGCTGAAGTGGAAATTAAAGAAGTGGATATTAAAGTGATTAATGGCTTCAAACATCTGCTAAGTTCATGGCAAAAATCAACACAGCCATGTTCTTGATTTTAGTATTTTACATTGTTTTATAATGTAGCTGTTTTTTTTGTTTTTTTAATTTAAATAAATTTATTTTATTTTTCCAGTTCATATGCTTTTTTATGATTGTCTACTGTTGTACGGACAAATATGTCCTGGAGGGTAAATGTAAACTATATCTTGGCTGCAAATATTCAATCAAGCAGCGAAGCAGGCAGTCTGATTTCAGTCAGCTGCACTCAGTCTGCTCCTCCTCCGAGACGGGCAGACTGAGCGCAGCTGACTGATATTAGACAGCCTGCTTCAGACTAAACGAGAGGAACACACCGCTGAAGCCAGGGAGCTCGAACGTCCAAAGTAAAACTAACTTTACAACAGTGCCTGGTTAAACAATCCTTGTGCTCTTTAATGTGGTGCTTTTTCAGATGTTTATTAAGTTTGATGTATTGTAGGTCGCAACGGAGCTTTCTTCTCTTGGTACAGCGGCTCTGCAGACATTGCACGTTGCTGTCTTGTGGTGTTTAGTGTAAAATACTTCCACACAGCGGACATGTTAAG
Source organism: Garcialebias charrua (assembly GCA_038048925.1). Lineage (NCBI taxonomy): Eukaryota > Metazoa > Chordata > Actinopteri > Cyprinodontiformes > Rivulidae > Garcialebias > Garcialebias charrua. Next base: position 29,326 of record JBBPBX010030685.1, read on the forward strand.
ATGAAAAGTTGGTTAGCCGTTAGCCACAGTGCTGCTCTCAGTCCTCATGTATTTACTAACATTTTAGCTAGCTTCAAACTATGAAATGAATTTCCTTCAGAAAATCCATTCCATAGTTTGATTCCCTGCCTTGCAGAGCAGCCGGCAGGGAATCACATGTGGAGATGTTTCAGCAGACATAGACATTCATCATGGATCGGAAATCTCTGCAGATTGTATCGGAAAAATCCGATAGGTAAATTATGCTGGTATAGGAGGCCGAGGCCAATACTGATACCGGATCAGCCCCATCCTTAATTAAAACACAATTAGTTCATCTGCATGAGAAATCTGTTAATTAACCAAGTAACTAACTGATTAACTTAAATAACAATTCTCTCAGGAATTACATGAACAACATTTCATGGGGTCTGACTGTTTGAAAAAACTATTTGATTGGTTGGTTGGTTCTCGCCACATATTGCACAACCACTGAACCAGTAGTTTAGAACCAAGATCTATAGTCCAAATTAAAATCTAAGGTTTAATTAGTTTGTTTCTAAAGTAATCTTGGGAAATTAGGAGCAAATCATAGATTAGGAAAATGTTCAAAAATTGTTAAGGAATATATGTTACAAAATCAAAATTAATTTTATTTCGGTGTTAAAACACCAGTTGCATCTCATGGCCTATAATAATTATTTTAATATTTTCTGGTAGAAAGGTTCCACTCCAAAATGGACGCTTAAGTGTGAGTTTAAACTTGTCTTCTGACTAAATCTTTGTCCACAAAGTTCACAAGGAAACGGCTTGTCTCCAGTGTGGACTCTCATGTGTGAGTTTAAACTATCCTTCCGACTAAATCTTTGTCCACAAAGTTCACAAGGAAACGGCTTATCTCCTGTGTGGACTCTCATGTGTTTGTTTAAATCTGCCTTATGACTAAATCTTTGTCCACAAAGATCACAAGGAAATGGCTTGTCTCCTGTGTGAACTCTCATATGTGTGTTTAAACTACCCTTCTGACTAAATCTTTGTCCACAAAGATCACAAGGAAATGGCTTGTCTCCTGTGTGGACTCTCATGTGTGAGTTTAAACTTGCCTTATGACTAAATCTATGTCCACAAAGATCACAAGGAAATGGCTTGTCTCCTGTGTGAACGCTCATGTGTGTGTTTAAACTATCCTTCCGACTAAATCTATGTCCACAAAGTTCACAAGGAAATGGCTTTTCTCCTGTGTGGACTCTCATGTGTGAGTTTAAACGTGCCTTCTGACTAAATCTTTGTCCACAAAGTTCACAAGGAAATGGCTTGTCTCCAGTGTGGACTCTCATGTGTGAGTTTAAACTAGCCTTCACACTAAATCTTTGTCCACAAAGTTCACAAGGAAAAGGCTTGTCTCCTGTGTGGACTCTCATGTGTGAGTTTAAACTTGCCTTATGACTAAATCTTTGTCCACAAAGATCACAAGGAAATGGCTTGTCTCCTGTGTGGACTCTCATGTGTGAGTTTAAATTAGCCTTCACACTAAATCTTTGTCCACAAAGTTCACAAGGAAAAGGCTTGTCTCCTGTGTGGACTCTCATGTGTGAGTTTAAATGTGCCTTCTGACTAAATCTTTGTCCACATAGATCACAAGGAAATGGCTTGTCTCCAGTGTGGACTCTCATGTGTGAGTTTAAACTTGCCTTATGACTAAATCTATGTCCACAAAGTTCACAAGGAAAAGGCTTGTCTCCTGTGTGGACTCTCATGTGTGAGTTTAAACTTGCTTCTACTAAATCTTTGTCCACAAGTCACAAGGAAATGGCTTGTCTCCAGTGTGGACTCTCTGTGTGAGTTTAAATGCCTTCACACTAAATCTTTGTCCACAAAGTCACAAGGAAATGGCTTGTCTCCTGTGTGGACTCTCATGTGTGACTTTAATTTTGATTTGAAAGTAAATCTTTTCCCAAAGTCATCACAGCTTATTGATTTTGGTCTTGCCTGGACTTTCCTGCATGACTCTACATTTATCTTCTCTCCAACACATTTCTTATTAAGCAGACAGCTTGAAGACTTCACTCCTGAATGACTTGTCATGTGTCTTTGAAGAGTCCGGTTACTGACATACTGCTTACCACACTCAGAGCAGCTCAAAGATTTGTTGACAGTTTTTACCTCTGATTCAGGAGCCCTGCTCTCCTTCCAGTCTTTCATACTGTCTTCACGTTCTGATTCAGAGTCTGATGAGTTCTTTAGCAGAGTGTCAGGATTGGTCATTTCACCATCTTCTTCATTGTCCTCGTTAAAGTAAGTCTTTGAAGAGCTGGAACTGCCTTTGTGAATTTTTAAATCTGGGTTCCTGGTAAGTTTTTTTTTAATCCTTCTCACTCTTTAAATAAACTGTAGTGACCTAAAATCTGATATCGGTCTCCTCCATATTAAGTTGGTCACCCACCAGACTGGTCTAAGAGTCTTTTCTTCCACTTTATTATAAGAGGCTCTGGGTCCTACTGGTCAACATCAGGCCTTCAGTCTTGAGGAGCTTCTTCTTCTTAATCAGCTCTAAACAGAGACAGGAACCACTGAAACACATGAACAATAAAGACAATGTTACTTCAACACACACACACACACACACACACACACACACACACACACACACACACACACAATTTTACCCTCACAATCATCTTTTAGGGGTGTAAGGGTACACTAAAATCACATTTCGGTTCGGTTCAGTTTCAAGGAGGGTTCAGTTTGGTTAATTTTCGGTACAAAATAAAAAGACAAAATAAAGTCTTACAAAATGTTTATTTTGAAAATATGCCAAGTAAATGTAGCCCGGGATAAAAACTATATGTACATGTATATTTCTTTCCCTTTGACCCATATGTTCTTTAAAGTCCCACTTTCTGCTGTCTGTGAGTGCCACTTGAGTCATGTGCTCACAGATTAGTTCCACATCTCACATAAGTCATGTGATTGTGTTAACCAATGGTGGCTATGGAGGAAATGTAGAAATTGCACTGACTTCCTCCCAATCAGATGGCTGGGGGAAGCAGGTGGATAGATACTACCAGGTTGTTTTTACAAACAATTGGTTATTTTTGTCTCTAAAGTGTTTTTACTGTATTATTTGACTAAATGTATTGATGTAAAATCTTTAGATCGGATGACAAACACACAGAGGAAAGTTTCATCAGTCTAAGTCTGAAAATATCTTGGAATTGGTGAGTCTGAATTATTTGTTTTAGCATTAGCTGCTAGTGCTTAGCTTTTTGCAGGCCCAACACTGTCTGTATTGAATTCTATGCCTATTATGGATTGTTGCTTTGTTCTACGTACAAACACTGAACAGTAGTGTTCCATTGTAAATATTAATGTATTTATTTGGGATTTATTAATTTTATCAAGCTTTTATTAACTTTAGGTTTTGTCATTAGCTTGATGTATAGAACTTTACAAGTCGTGTTTGTGTAATACAAGCCAGGTGAACTTGAATGGACTTGAAAGGACTTGACTGAACTTGGATTTCCTCAAACCTCATCTATCAGCTTGGAGGTTTGTGGATGGTGAGCTAACCAACTGCACAGCTGGGAGTACGGAATCCCAGCCTACAACTGAACTCTACCCATGGTCTGGTAGGAGGCTAATGCAGCCTAAAGCCCATCTCCTTAACTAGCTTTGCCCTCACAAAACAGCTTCCAACACACTGGATTCTTCAAACTACATCTCTTCATGCTTGAACTTCTATAACCTCCATGAACATTCTACACTTTACAAACTCATACTTGAGAGAAGTTAGTTATGTGAAAGACCTGGATTGTTGGCACAGCTGATGGACTTTTCCTTATTTTTTTCTGACAAAGAGCTTGTATTGATTTTGATTTCTTTCTTTTACAACAGTATTAAGTGCACCTAAGAACAATAACTGCTGCAGCAACTTGTACATACTTTGTGGTGTTTGGTTTATGTTTGTTTATTTATTTTACACATTTTTGTTATTGCTTCTTGTTTATTATAATACATGGTACCATCAAAAAACTACTTAATAATAATAATAATAATAATAATAATAATAATGAATTCAATTTATAATGCACTTTTCATTAATGAAAATCTCAAAGTGCTACAAAGTGTAACAGAATTAAATGTCAATAAAACAAGTAATAAAACAAGTAAAATCAATAACAGTATCAACTAAGATCAAAGATAGAATCATGAGGAGGCAGAGTATGCTTGGTTAAAAAGAAAGGTCTTCAAGCCGCTCTTAAAGTCAACCAGTGACTGTGGAGCTCTTAGGCAGTCAGGAAGAGAGTTCCACAGGTGGGGGGCAGCCACACTGAAAGCCCGGTCTCCCATGGTCCTTAATTTGGTTCTCGGAATGTGAAGTAGATGACTGTTCTGTGACCTTAGAGACCGGGTGGATGAATATGGTGCAAGAATGTCCTTTAGATAAAAAAAATAATAATAATAAATGTCACATTTTTGTCATCTGTGTATGTTTCCCATACTTGACAGACGAAATTGGTCTCTGCATTTAACCCAACCACCACCAGGTGGTGCAGTGAGCAGCGGTGGTCAGCGCCCGGGGAGCTGGGGAAAATAGATGTGCACTCATGGACACCCCAAGGTGTGCTGTGGCCGGGGTTCGAACCTGGGTCCTTCGGATCCCAAGTCCGATTCCCCTGCCACTACACCATCTTGGTGAAGTTCCATGTAAGCATTGATGTGTAATGAGAGCAGTTTTGTACTGAATTCTGTAGGCGACAGGAAGCCAATGAAGGTTATGGAGAATGGGTGTAATATGTTCAAATTTACGAACTCTCAACAAAATCCTTGCTGCACTGTTTTGAATATATTGAAGCTTCTGAAGGTATTTACCAGGGATTCCAATAAACAGGGAGTTGCAGTAGTCGAGCCTGGAGGAGACAAAAGCATGGACGAGCTTCTCAGCATCGGAAAAAGTTAGGGATGGGCGAAGTCTGGAGATGTTTCCAAGATGGAAGAAACAAGTTTTAAACAGAAGCTTAATGTGATTTTCAAATGTAAGATGAGAGTCCATTTTTATTCCAAGATTTGTAACAGAGGTGGAGAGGGGGATGTCTTGACCAGAAAAGGAAATTGTTGTTATAGTAGATGTTTGTACCTGGTGAGGGGTGCCAATCAGTATGGCCTCAGTCTTGGAGCAGTTTAATTGAAGAAAGTTCTGATTCATCCATGCCCTTATTTCCTCCAGGCAGGCAGAGAGGGCAGTGAGTGAAGATGGAGATGACATTGGGAAAGATGAGGAGGCTCCAGTCCTGATGTAAAGCTGTGTATCGTCGGCATAACAGAGAAAAGAAATGTTGAACTGATTAATAATTTGACCTAAAGGCAGCATGTAAAGGGAAAACAGCAGGGCCCCCAGAACTGACCCCTGAGGGACACCACAGGAGACACAGACTGTCTGGGACGTGGCGTTGCCAAGACTAACACATTCCAACCTATCAGAGAGGAAATATTTGAACCAGTCCAGGACAGTGTCACAGAGACCGACCTCCACATGAAGACGGTGGAGGAGGATACTATGGTCCACAGTGTCGAAGGCTGCAGAGACTTCAGTCTCTGTCATTAACTACTGTTCTCCAGCTCCAGTAGATGAATCTAGTCTTCTGTATCTTCTAGCCTGCTTACCAGTGTAAAAAGCTCATTGGGTGTTACATTTTGGCGAGCTAGCCAGGAGCTGGTT